>JAQQSV010013187.1:0-12586 GCA_028646515.1 Pseudochirops corinnae | reverse complement strand
CTCATCTCTAGCTTTAAGGCATTCTTCATGTTTATTGGAGGCCTCTGGTGGGGGAGCTCTGGCTGAACTCTCCTTCTCCCTCTCTTTGCCATGATCTTTCTTTTCCCCAAAGAAGGAATCTAGGGTTTGGTTGCTGTTCTTACTTTGCTTCTTATGCTTATTCTTACTTATGGTTAGTCAGTCCATGATTTTTTTTTTTAATCTCTATGGGGCTCTGCTTCCAGAAGGGAAAACTCTGTCCCAAATTGCTGGGGTCCTCCCGGCTACCATAGCTCTCAGGAAGGTGCTGGGTCCTTTTCCTACTTAATTCTGACTCACTGGATAATGAAGACTCCAGGACCAAGGCCCAAGATGGCGATCCGGATCCAGGCCGCTCAACGGGAGAGCACTTGGCCTCTGAACCATGGCTTAGTCCCCCTGCTGTCTGCAGGCCACGGGCGCGGAAGCTGCAATGCAGAGGTGGGTGTAAAACCTCTGCCTTGTGCTTTCCAGCCCTGGAGGCCTTTTGGCCGAACCACTTTTCTTCCCCGATTTCACAAGTCCCACTGACCTAGTTCTGAACGCTGTTCGCAGCTGCCGCAAATCAGAGGCTCCGAGGCTCCTCCTGTCCAACGCCCCCGGGGCTCAGCCAGGGCTGCAGGCCAGGCTGGTTTCGGTTTGCAGTGCTGCTATGGTTCCACGTAGCTGAGCTGACTTTATTGGAAAGTATATTTGTGTGCGTTTTGGATTTCTAGGATTAGTTTAGAGTCATATTTTATGGGTATTTTGGGGTGGCTATGTAAGAGCTGCGCTATGTTGCTGCTCCTACACCACCATCTTGGCTCTGGCCCCCTTAAATTAATATTTTTAAAGAATTAAAAGAAAACAACTATTTACTTGTTTCAGCAATCACAGTGATTAAATAGGAACATAGCTCTGCTGGCAACTGGTCAGTTTGAACTTGGAAGGATACTGTGGTTACATAACCAAGGGCCATACGCTACATGGATCCAGGCAATAGGAGTTCAAAATGGAAGGCAAAGAGAGATAGTGTGGTGCACTAAATGGAGTGCTGGTCAAGAAGGTTGGGCATTCAAATCCTACCTCTGAAAAATATGTAGTGTCTGTGTGACCCTGGACGAGTTACCTAACTTTTCTGTTTGTCAAACAGGTCTCTAGCCCTAGAAATTTCAGGACAGGTACAGATTTGCTTGGGTAGAAGGAGCTTATCAATTGATGCTTCCTTTGCCTATGAAGTCACAAGTCTGGTTAAAAAAAAAGGAAGCAAAATTCAAATATTGCATGAAAATTATAATTACAATTATAATGAAGCAATCCATATGGGATGGTAGAAAGAGTATAAATACAGGAGTGAAAAAAATTTGGCTGTGTGACCTTGGACATGTCCCTTAATCTCTTTTGGTTTCAGATTTCTTCACCTATAAAAACAAGCTAGATAAGGAAATGGCAAACCACTTGAGCATTTTTGCCAAGAAAACCCCAAATGGGGTCCCATAGCATTGGACAGAACTGAAATAATTCAACAATAACAACAAAGTGAGCTGGTTCCAGAATACCCTTGAATATACTCTCCTCACTAATGACTCCCACTCTCATCTCATTTAATTAAATTTGCTTCTGATGCCAAGACTCACAGTAACTGCTCAGAAAACAATGTAGAAACATTCTGAATAAATAAATGATAAAATAATATAAGTGAAATTTTTATTAAATATATATGTAAAATATAAAAATATATATAAGATAAAGAAAATAAAGAAAAACAGGAGAGCCTGGTGATGAATTTGATAATCAATACATTTGAATTAATTAATTCAATAAATACTTGTGATGTTAGTGTGCTTGTTAACCTCCCCATGAATTTGTGACTATGGTGAACTTTCGTTTCTCTGTGAGCTGAGGATTCCTGTATTTCTCTCAAGCTCTAGCCCTGGTACTCTAACTGCCTCCTGGACATTTCCATTTAAATATCCTGATGCCATCTAAGCATAGCACAAAACAAAACAAAACCAAACCAAAAACCAAGCCCCAAACCATAGTGTAACTAGGAAGAGCCCTAGAATAGGAGTCAGAAGACCTCGTTTCTAGTCTGGTTCCATTGCTAATTAACTTTGGCAAGACTTGGGGGTGAGGGTCTCTTTTTACTGTCCCTCTCCTCCATCTAATCTTTAAACTCCTGACCAAAAGACTCAGGTGTACTTTGGTTACCAGTCCGTTTTCTTCTTCACCCAGATGATGAGGGAACTTCAGGATCTGATTCTCCCCCGAGGGCAAAAAACAGCTCCTTTGGAAATTCACCAGCTTCATAACATGAACAATTAGAGCAAAAGTTATTGTCTGAGTAAAATTAATAGGACTTGGTAGCTGATTTCATGGGGAAGGAAAGAGATGAAAGAGTCAGGGACAAATCTGAGATTTTACAACTGGAAGCCTGGAATGAAAAGTGGTAATTTTAAGATCTAGAGTCCAGACAAAATGGATTATTGGTACCATTGGGTGGAAATTTCAGAACAAAACTGCTTCTAATTGCCATGCTTATATAATCTGGATTTCTCAGAAAACAAAGGCCATGGTACTCTTAAGAACCACTTTGTAGGGAATAATCAGAGAAAAAAGGACCTCATATATGATTCTTTGTGACCCCCATTTGGAATTTTCTTGGCAAAGATACTGGAGTGGTTTGCCATTTCCTTCAGCTCATTTTACAGGTGAGGAAACTGAGACAAACAGGGTTAAGTGACTTGCCTAAGGTCATACAACTAATAAGCATCTGAAGGCAGATTTAAACTCAGGTCTTCCTGATTCCAGGCACAGAACTTCATCTACTGCACCAAGTAGCTGTTAAGTATATTTTGATAATAACATCATTGTATGAAAATTACTCTATATTGATCTTGAATGCAATCACTATAGAATGTTAAAAGTGATAAAAAATGAATAATTTTTCTATGTAAGGTAATTTGGAAATGCATTCAATTTAATTGATGTCATCAGACTGCCAATAAGTTTTGTTTCATGTTTCTAAAACATGGTATTGATCTTATAATTATTTCTATTTTTTTCTTGTATTGTGCGTTAGGGGAAACTATTGTATCAGAAATGCTGTTAACTTTAAAAATGATAGCCAGAGAGAATTACAAGTACAACATTAGAAAAATAACTTCTCTTTAATTTTTTAACATTTTTATTTAAAGTTTTGAATTCCAAATTATACCTCTCTTGCCCTCTCTTTTTCCCCTCCTCCTTCCTGAGACAATATGCAATCAGATATAACTTATATATATGCAATCATGTCAAACATTTCCATATTAGTCATGTTGTACAAGAAGACTAGAATAAAAGAAAAGAAAGGAAGTGAAAAATAGCATGCTCAGTCTATAATCAAAAAATAACGGGTCTTTCTCTGGAGGTGCATAGTATGTTTTATTAGTTCTTTGGGATGGTATTAGATACATTGTATTTCTGAGAATAGCTAAGTCATTCACAATTCATTGAACAACATTGCTGTTACTGTATTCGATGTTCTCCTGGTTCTGTTCACTTCACTATGCATCAGTTCGTGCAAGTCTTTCCAGATTTTTCTGAAATCATTATACTTGTCATTTCTTATAGCACAATAATATTCCATTGCAATCATATGCTACAGCTTGTTTAACCATTCCCCAATTGATGGGTATCCCTTTGATTTCCAATTCTTAGTCACCACAAAAAAGAGCTGGTATCAATATTTTTGTAAAAATGGATCCTTTTCCCTTTTGGGGATGACTTTGTGATATATACCTAATGGTGTTATTGCTGGATCAAAGCTAATACAGAGTTTTATATAACCCTTTAGGAATAGCTCCAAATTGCTCTCCAGAATGGTTAGATTAGTTCACAACTCTACCAACAGTGCATCAGTGTCCTAGTTTTCTCACATCCCCTCCATAATCCAACAGTTTCCTTTGTAGTCATATTAGCCAATCTAATAGATGTGAGGTGGGACTTCAGACAGTAACTTCTCTTTTAATCTGAATACTGTTGTATTATGAATTGAGCTGTTAAAGAATGAATCAAAATGTTTGAAAATTGCTAAATGCTGAATTGGATATGTCATGCTTTAAAATGAATAATAAAAATAAGTTACTGTTTGGGGAAAAAGGAATCAAAGACCTCTTAAACTTAAGCTAATTTTCCAAGTCAGGGCCTCATGGATACTTTTAAGATTCTTCCTTCAGCCTGTTGATGGCCTTGTCCATATCAGATAGAGGATTTGGAATTGTGGCATCTTAATTTGGTCCTCTTATAACTCCATTGTTAATATCATTAGATCCATAAAGTCTGAACCAGTTTTCACCACAGGAATTAATTATTGGAAGGACAATATGGTTAGATTTTGCCACATTTCATTAAATTATACTGGCAGACTTTAGCAATATTACCTAGAGAATCTCTACGAGTGACCTAGAACCTGGAGATAGTAAAGGAAATTCTTCCACATACCTGCCTTGATCCATAAATGACTGTTTGAGAGATACACAGGAGGTGTTTGTCAAACTCCTAAAGATCACGGGTGCTGCCCTAATGCTATATAGAGTTTCTTTATTCACCCTATTGTAATTTTGCTTGTTTTATTAATTCTCTATATGTTATGCACCTGTTACCTATTCTGTAAGGTGCTTATCACTTCTACTTGGCGTGATATTGATTTAGAAACAGAAGCAGTTGAACTGCAAGTCCAATGATCATGGTTAACCCATAGTGTTTATGCATGGGCCCATCTCCAACTGCCTTTCTTATTCAACAGTTTCACTCCCCATGGAAGAAAAGAAAGTGGGTGTAATGGTAATGGGAATTTGAAGACTTTCCCTGCACCGAAGATCTTTCCTGCTTTGAAGATCTTCCTTATCCCCTAATAGACTGAATATAATAACATGGAGCCTGTGGTAGGAGGAGTTTGCTGAATGGGTGCAACAGGAAGTGAGTCAGAGCAGCTGACATGGTGGGAAAGAGAGAATGCGGGCAAGCAGACAGCTTGGCTTGTGAATGTTTGTTTGTGAGAAGGCTAAAGGATGGTGTGGCTCCCTGCTGTGTTATGGTGTATTAATTTCTTTGTTGCTGTGATGAATTTAGTTTTCTGGTATTGGTATTTGGCTTTCTGGTTTTAGGATTTGGTTTTCTGGTGAATAAATAAATGTTTTGCTTCTGTCTTCTATATGGAGAGTCTGTTATATTTCATGAGTCAGAACTGTGCCAGCATATTCATACTTGCCGTCAGTGCTGTGAATATTGCATTGGTGCTAAAATGGGTGACCCTTCTATGAGAATACTTGCAGATTGACCTCTATTGAATTGCCATAGTCTATGGCCTATAGATATGTTTTGGTATGCAAAGACCAATGGAGCCATGAGGTAGAAGCTTTTCTGGATCCTGCTGACCAGTCACACTGCCACCAATATTGCTAAGTGGATGATCCAGTGGATGATACATCACTCCTAGATGAAGCCTACCATGACTGATCTCAGCCCAGTTGAGGAAGCAATCTCTAATCAAACCCCTGAACCAATCAAACTTAAAAAACAACACTAACCAGGATCTTTGGCCACTGGTTTATTCAACTCCGATAATTATAATCTAATCCCTCACCTGTTATCAAACATACATTTGTTGTTTGTACTTTATGCCCTGACCTTCACCCTTGGTGTTGGGAAAACAGGAGAGCCCCAAACTTATGTGCATCTTATCCAACAAGCCATCTGTGCTTTTAACTGTACCAGTGATTAGATATGTGTACATGCCTTTTTATCCTTGGGTTAAAGGATGCCCTCGATGGCCATGAAGGGCAGACATCCAGCACTTGTATGATTATGATTTTTCAATCAAAAAGACAAACTTAGATACAACACCAAATTGTACTTCCATGGACTGAAAGAAGAGTCCTCCTACTTAACTGGGAAAAGATCAATAACTTTTTTTGTGATCCTCAACCCCCCACTCCAAGATTGCAACATATTGTGAGGCTACAAGTTCTTTGTTATGAGTAAAATGAGACACGAGGTCAGGAAATTGGATGATAAATGAGATATAATTATACTCTATCCTTGGAACAAGATGTGACCACTGAGTATGCACAAGGCCTTCTGAGAATCTTACTAATACTGGCACATGTGGACAGATGATTTTTTTAAAGACATTAAAGGGATTTTAATTCTTACGTAACAAAAAAGCTTATTGTTGGGTCCTCTCAAATTGAATGGGAAGGTGTAGCTTGGGGCAAGTACTTTTTGGCCTCTGGCCCCACACCTACCCTGACTCTGAACATGTACTTGCAAAGCATGTATACAGTCATTCAAATTTCTGCTACGCTTCCGCCTTTAGAGAGTGAGACTAAATGTGCCTTTTCTATCATATCACCCATATTTAGGACCAGATGCAGTATAGCAATATTGAGTAAAACAAGCAAATTTTTGCAAGTATTTATTAATGAAACCATAGGTGCAGTGGAAGATGGTGATGCTGAGGTCCATACCAGGCTACGGCTTTACAAAATAGGCTAGCTATTGGCTCCAGGTCACTTGTGGAGATTCCTCCTGGGAGAGAGGGGAGAGGTGGCCAGTCTCATAGTTCAAGAGTGCTACATCTGGGTTTCTGACAACTTTGACAATATTCATATCCATAATGGACTCGATTTAGAATGCCTGGAAAAAATTTCAAGAGGATGGAAAGTAACCCTAATCCCCATTGGAATGGCTAACCTCTTGACTCCCAAATCTCCCATGGCTGAAGAATCTGTGGTATTTTTCTTCTGTTTCTTCATAGGGAATGTGTGTTGCTTGCATTCACAATGCCTCCCTAGGTGTAAAGAACTGATTTCCAAGCTGACTCCCAAATTACAAATAACAGAGATTAAGATAATGCAATTAAGGGTAGAGGAGTGATATAGATCTGATTGTGATGCTGCATCATGAGTATGGTATATCCCCCAAAGGGGAGACTACGGAAAGTCATCTACTTGTACAGCTGGTCCACATGACACCATTTTAAAAACTTGTTTAGAATTTGTGTAGATATCTGGAGTTGTATCCCAAAGAGATCATAGAAGTGGGAGAAAGACCCATATATACAAAAGTATTTATTTCAGTTCTCTTTGTGGTGGCAAAAAACTGGAAATTAAGGGGAT
Organism: Pseudochirops corinnae; assembly: GCA_028646515.1. Classification (NCBI taxonomy): domain Eukaryota; kingdom Metazoa; phylum Chordata; class Mammalia; order Diprotodontia; family Pseudocheiridae; genus Pseudochirops; species Pseudochirops corinnae. Next base: position 5,426 of record JAQQSV010013187.1, on the reverse strand, counting down.
GCCCATCAATTGAGGAATGGCTAAACAAGTTGTGGTATATGATTGTAATGGAATACTATTGTGCTATAAGAAATGGGGAGGAGATGGACTTCATATTTACCTGGATAGGCTTATACAAACTGATGCTAAGTGAGAAGAGAAGAACCAGGAAAAATTTGTACACAATGACAGATACATCGTATGTGTGATAACCAACTTTGATAAACTGGACTTTTCTCAGTAATGCACAGTTATAAGACAACTCTCCAAGTCTCAGGATGGAAGGAGATATCTACATTCAGAGAAAGATCTAGAAAGACTAGAGTTTAAATAGAGACTGAAGCAATACATGCTATCATTCTTTTTCATGTTTGGTTTTCTTTCTTTTTTCCCATTGTTTACTCCATTGGTTACAACCTTTCTACACAACCAGACTATTGTACAATGTGAAAGTATTTGCAGATCCTATACTTGATTGCATGCCACCATGGGTGGGTGTGGGGGAGAGAAAGAGGAGAAAATGTGAAACTCAAGGAATTCTGGAACTGAATCTTGTAAACTAAAAGTAAATAAACAAATGTATTAAAAAAAAAAAAAAGAATTTGTGTAAATACATGGCCAGTTTGCAGGAGAAGGAGTCTGAAAATACCCTAGAACTAATTCTGTTTCCCTAGGATACTGTAATGATGAAGGAGCTGAGGCAGCATTGATCCCATCTCCTTGTGATTACCGATCGACATACTTTTGCCATTATATGGAAGCTGTTTACTCTTGTCTATAATTTTGAAACAGAATTGGCCAGGCCCAACTACTTGCTGTGTTGCTGTGCTAATAAAATTACTTTTATTTCCTGAGTTTGTCTTATTGATGAAGGCAAGACTGGAGGCAAGATTTCTTTTAACACTAGTCCTCATCTTCCCGCCGTGTCCACATTATACTGCCTTGGTCCTAGCTATCCGGGTGCTCTTCATAGGCTGCTTTCCTCCATTCGAATGTGAGCTTTTTGAGGGTAGGGCCTATCTTGTTTACTTTTATTTCTATCCTCAGCTCTTGGCACAGTGCTTGGCATATAAGGGAACAAAAATTGACTTAGTAAAACTTGCTATGTGTCAGGAACTGTACTAAGTGCTTTGAAAATATTATCTCATTTGATCTTCACAACTCTAACAGGTAAGTGCTATTATTATCCCCATTTCATGGATCAGAAAATTGAGGGAGAGAGAGATTAAGTGACTTGCCCACAGTCAATACAACTAGTAAGTGTCTGAAGCAGAATTCAACTCTGGTCTGGTTCTGACTGTGCATAGGCATAGATATGAATGAATGAATGAATGAATGAATGAATGAATGACTTTGAGTAGCCTTGACAAATCAATATTACCTGGGATTCACTGACTATTGGGTTTAATGTTTCTGTATCATAACAAATTTTGTGTTCTCATCTACTTTGATATTTTGAGAAATGTGAGATTTCATTCATATGTGCACTCCACTTACTCATGCAGACCACAGCCTGTCCACACTGTGTTGGTTTTCATGATTTAACCATCCTTGAAGTTCTTAATCCTCTGGAAACAAAACGCTTTCTTCATGAAAGCTTAGCTAGGATGATCCTCGACTGACAGTCGTAGTCAGTCACAAGGGAAAAAAGTCTCTATAACTTGGTAAGACCTGATAACACATTTTAGAATCCAGAGTAACTTTTGTACTGAGAGAAGTGGGGCTATAATCAATAATGTGATTTTTTTTTGTAGGGCAGTTGGGGTTAAGCAACTTGCCCAAGGTCACACGGCTAAGTATGTGTTAAGTGTCTGAGGTCAGATTTGAACTCAGGTCCTCCTGACTCCAGGGCCGGTGCTCTATTCACTGCTCCTTCTAGCCACCCTGTGATTTTTGTTTTTAGAGGAAAGGGAACAGGATTTTCTCTGGACCCAAAATTTTCTCACTATATTCACAATGGAAACTCTCCATAAAAATGCAAGTAAGTGACTATTCTGTGTTTTATAAACTTAGAGATTTTCCTGGATCACCAGTACCTCAATATCCTACTGCTGAGGGTGGAAGAAGAGGGACATTTGATCAATTTTCCAGCTTGATCTCCTGCCTTGGAGAGGGAGAGCAACACCATGCCTTTTGCTCCAACTGCCTAAGGCTTGGGAAAGACTCCACCCTGAGGCCAAAACCTCACATAGGACTTTGAAAATATCTCCAAAGTCTTCCCTAGTGTTTAACAAAGTTTTCCCTGCTTATAATCTCCCCATCCAAGTGAGTCTTGTATGGGATGAGTGAAAACTTCTCAATTTGGGGTTGTTAACTTTCCCTTCCTCCCTCCTCTTCCATGGCTGCTGTCAATCACTTTCATCTTCCTTTGTCTGTTTTCCTGCCTTGGTGGGATCCTCCCCCACTCTTTTCTTGCTGTCCCAGTTGGGGAAGAATTTGGTGAATATGCCTCTCCACCAATGAGAGGGGAAACAGTCAGGGAGGGGTCTTGACTAAGTTAGGTTATAAATTCCAGCACTATCTTTTGTAACTTGCCTCTTCTCCATAATGAGTAATGGGAAAGACCACTCTCTTCTCCTGGTGAAGAGAATAAACTCCTGTTCTTATCCTAAGAGATCTCTGTGTTTATTTTCTTCACCAAATTAAGGATGAAAAGTATTTTTCATCCCAAACAAATGGGAGCTCATCCGGGATTTTTTTTTTTCTCTTCTGGAAGCAGTCATTCTCCACGCCAGTCTTGAGGCAGGTGCCCCTGGAGCTTTCTCTAGTGGTCTCTGGACTTGGTGGGGAGCCATGGCTTCAGGGTTGGGAAGATCCCGAAGAGAGATGCATTCCTTAGACAAGAACAAGCACAGGAGGGAAGATAGAAGTTAAAATGAGACAAAAGGTCTGGCCAGCCAGGGTGATGAGGACAGTCATGAAAATTATACGCATATAGCCCTAAAAGGTAAGCAAATCTAATGGGTCCTGGGGGAAGGATGCCATCTGATGAGCTCCTAGGGTGACTAAAGGGGAGGAAAGGTTTTTTCCTCAACTATTGAGTCCTTGACTTGGGAGGCTTGGTGACAACCTCCAGAAAGGGAGGGAAGGGTTTCTTCCCTCCACCATTTGAGCCCCTGACTGGGGGGCGGGGGAAGGGGAAGGAGCTTTCCACCCTCTGAAATGGGAGGGGAGGCAGGACTTGCACATCACCTCCATCCAGAAGGAGTTGAGGGCAGAAAAGCAGTGGGCCTGGCTGGCAGGAAGGGCTAGCTGGGTCTGGGAGACAAAAGGAATTACTCAGAAAATGCTGAGAGGGAGGGGGAGGAGCTCCCCATCTTCTGAAATGGAAGAGGGGGCAGGACTTGCACCTCCCCCTCCCTTGAGAGGGAATTGAGGCAATTGAAAATTTTCTCTCTCTCTTTCTCTCTCTTTGGGGCTGCAGAGTCAGAGATGGAGAAAGGGAGAATTTCAGTTCTTTTTAGTAAAGGGAAAAGATTTCAATCTTCTTAGGGGTAGGTGTCAGGGAATTAGGGATATAAACTGCTGGTTTTCTGTGTCTTGTATGGGAGTGGGAAGAAGGAGAAGCAAAAAGGCCTGATTATGTTAGTTAGGGTGGAGGAGCCACTACCCCCCCCCCACACACACTACCTTTAGAAGCTAGTGAATTTTTAGCCTGACTTCAAAACCAACAAACCAGGAAGTTAGAAGGGATAATGTCTATCCGCCTTTCAGTATTGGAATTTAGTTCTAAAAGTTCAAATAATCATTAAACTCCCAAGGCCTTGCTTGGGAGGAAAGTTAAAAGATAACCACACCCAGTTTACTGGGTCCCAAACCCTTTGTCTATGAAGGAAGATAGGAATGGGGTGGGGGCGGGAGCGGAGCCTCCACTGAAGGTGAAATGGAGATCATATACACATGTGTCTTCTGAAAAGCCACGTGTTGGCTTAAAGATATTTCTGGGGAAATAGATTCATATTTGGCTTTATTTGGTAAAATGTGAGACCATTATATTTGGGTATAAACGTAAATAATGTTCAGATTGATCATTTGAACTCTTGGCTATTGTGAAAATATATACAGTGGTTTAAAGTTATAAAGTTATAATTTAATTCCTATGTAAGGGGGTTTGGAAATGCATTCACCTAAAGTTTTTAGTAGAATATAAGTTTAAAACATTTCTAAATTATGTAATTTGGAAATATTTATAAACTCTGATGTTAAAACAATTTTCTTATCCCTATTCAGAAGCTGTTAAGTTATCTAAGGATATGGTTATGTATGTTAATTCGGATGTAGGTGAAATGTGTAATGTTTTCGAATCTATATTACTTAAAGAAATTTGAATTTAAAGATGAGCACTGAGTATAGTAAAGATATTTGTAATTATTACTAGAACCAAAAGAAGCAGTTAGAATAATTAGCCCAGTATATTGCAAACTGATCTAAAATATGAGCAGGAATGGGTATTATCTGTGGTGTATCGAAAGCAATTTTTTAATTTTGTCTCAATGTTGTTAAAATTAGGAATTATATCATCAAAGGGATAGAAAGTGATGAAAGGAGCATTCTGACCCAAGTGTTGTAATATTTTTGAAATAATTGTAATTTGGGAAATCTGTAAAATTCATTTCCTTATAATCCAGGTCTGGCCACCCTGGAATTGCAAAGAAAGTTCAGATAACGGAAGGGAGTTTGTTACTCTCCCCCACTTGAAAAAAAAGGGGGGGTAAGAGGAGTCTTTGTACTGAGTAAACCCAATTTTCTATTTTTGAATGTGATGATTTAGAAATGCAATTAATGTCATAATGTCTAAATTGTAAAATCCTCATATATTTTATGTATTTGTGTTAATTTGAAGGTTTCTGGATTGTAAATGATTTCTAGTGATAAGCTGATTTGCTGCATGGCATTAAATCAAGTTTAAGTTTGTGTTCAACAATTTGAAAAATATATCCAGCTGAATTAAGGTCACTGAATTGGTGATTAATTGGTTTTGAATTTAAAAGTTTAAATGTGAGAACATAATAATTGTGTTACTGGTAAACAATTGTGTTATGATATTTCTAAGTATTGTAACTTAAGAAATCATTTTTTTTTAAGTCTTTGACTGGAAAATCTAATATTATTTTCATCTAGAATTAGAACATATGCAGAAAGTTGTGCAAACTGCTTAAGATTAAGTTTTGTGATATATAGAAATTCTGCAAGTATCTAGGATTTTGATCTGTAATAATACTTTGGGAATTAATGTTACTGAAGGATACTAACTTACGTTTAATGAATTCCAGTTTAAAAAAAAAGTTTGTTTTTGCTTTAAGGTAAAAAAAGAGAGACATCAGGATAAATTCAAACTATTTTTTAAAGAAAGGTAAATACTTTTAGAAGAGATGTTGTGTGCTTTATGCTTTTAAGGGTTAGTAAATTTTTAAGATAAGCTATTGTTAAACTAAAGCAATAAGTTG
>JAQQSV010013186.1:0-12586 GCA_028646515.1 Pseudochirops corinnae | reverse complement strand
TTAATCATTACATTCAAGGTATTGTTTCTGACTCTGAGAGAAATATTAGACATAATTTTTTCACTTAAGCAGCTCATAATCTAAGAGGAGTAATAATTACACATGTACATAATAAATATAATACAGAATAGAGTATGCTGACTGCCTGAAGAAGTATAAAGAGTATCTGGTAATGAAGAACAACATCTAGAAAATTCATTAACTAACACATTTTATGTTGTTATTAATTAAAATAATGTATTTGTTTGAAGTAAGTTCTTCTGCCATAATCAATCATCTATTTACCCTGTTTTAAGGGAACTCTGTATGTGATAATCTATATTTACAGAAAAGATAACTGGGGTGATTTTTAACTTTTTAATAATAATTTATCATGATAGGATTAATTTAAATAATAAATACTTCTAGTGATTTAAATAATGGAAATTTGTTTTAGACAAATGTGTTCAGTTGTGTCTTTTTGACTCCATTTGGGATTTTCTTGGCAAATATACTGGAGTGGTTTGCCATTTCCTTCTCCAGTTATTTTTAGATAAAGAAACTGAGGTAAATAGGGTTAAGTGATTTGCCCAGGGTCACACAGCTAGTAAGTGTCCAAGACCAGATTTGAACTCAGGAAGAGGGGTCTTCTTGACTCCAGGCCTGGTACTTTATACAATTGTCCATTTATACATAAACAGACTTGAAAATGTCTTATTTATGGTAAGTGCTATGGACATAGTTGGTTTGCTTTATTGTATCCAAAGAATAATTTTTAAAAAATGTATGTATTATGTTTTCCTATCATCTTCATTTCTAAATACATCTCCCTTTCCTCCTTTACCTAGAAAGGTAGAAAAATTAGAAAAAGGAAGTGGAAAAAAAAAGAAATTCAGGAAAACTAACCAATGCATCAGTTAAAGTCTGGTAATATATACAGGGTTCTCTACCCATTGTCTTCTGCTCCTACAAAAGAGGGAGTGAGGCACATTTTTTTTAACCTTTCCACCAAGCTTAATCACTGTAGTTAGATGAAGTTGTAAGGGGTTTTTTTTTATTATTGTTTTTCTTTCCTTTTATATTAATGTAGTCATGTTTATGTTGCTTACTTCACATCAGATATTCATATAGATTTTTCCATGTTTCTCACCAGTTAATTTTTCAACTAATCCATCAGTATAAGGTTTATGGCCCTGTCAAAAACAATAGGGGGTAGAAGGACCTTTGGGAGAAGGCAGCTATAACGTCTGAAATATCCCTTAACCAAAATATGTAGGAAAAATCTGGGGATGTGACCTCTGGCTTCATGTGTGACATAAACAGTTCAAGATTGTGAACAAACAACTCTGGGAAGTTGGCTCCATTCGTCTGCAGACTTAGCTTTTTCAATGACCCTGGCTACTAGAACATGAAATGTATAATACCCTATTCTTCAGGATTCTCAGGGTCAAACTGATGAGGCAAACAAAAAAAAAGTTGTAAATATAAAATATTTTTATTGGTCAATAATTTTGGAATCAATTAACAAAGAACATAAATAATCACTATCAGTATTTATTAAAGCTCTACTGTGCTTAGAATCATACTAAGTTCTAGGGAAGATTAAGAATTTTGACAAAATATAGTTCATAGTTTAATTGGAGGATAAGATAGAAACATAGATAGGTATAATGCCCAAATTTCAGAATAAGCACATTAGAGAGTTGTCAAACAATATAAGATAAAGCTAGTTAGTGTAATCTCAGGCTGCTGAAGGCCTTGAGTGTCAGGAAAGAAGTTTTAACTTTGCTTGGGAAGCAACAGGGAGCCATTGAAGCTTTTTGAGAAGAGGAGTGACATAATTAGATCTAGGTAGTATATGAGCAGCTAAGTGGCACAGTGGCTAGGATACTGGACTGCAGTCAGAAAAACCTGGGTTCAAATCCTGCTTCTGATACTTAATTGGTTATGTGACCCTGGCCAAATCATAACCTTTCCCAGCCTTATTTTCTTCATGTAAAATGGCTAATAATAGCACCTACTTCACAGGGCTGTTGTGAAGATAGAATGAGATAACATAGGTAAAGCATGGAGGAACCTTAAAGCTCTTTATAGATTGTAGAGGCAGTTAGGTGTCACAGTGGATAGAGGGCCAGAGTCAGGAAGTCCTGTGTTCAAATCCTGCCTTGGACACTTACTAGTAGCATCACCCTGAGCATGTCATTTAACCTCTACCTACATTTCCTCAACTGTAAAATAGAGATAATAAAAGCACCTAAGGATTGTTTTCTGAGTAAAATGAGATGATATTTGTAAAGTGCTTTGCAAATCTTAAGGCACTTTAAAAAATGCTAGCTATTAACTATGTATACAAAGGCTGGGGGTAGCAAAACGAGAGAATGAAGGTGAGGAAGTTATTACAGTAGTCCAGGTGGGTGGTAATGAGTGCCTGTATGTGGCTTCCTACAGTGGGAATAGACTGGAGGATGGATTCAAGAGAAATTTGAAATACATGACCTCACATATAGGATGTGAGGTCAGGGATAGGGACAATCAGAGATTACTTTAGATTATTAACTGGGCCAAGGACAATTACTATCAGAAAAGAAGGACTAAAACCCTGGTCTTCTGAGTATCGGTTCACTACTGCCTCCACTACATCAATCTGTTTCCCATAAGAAAAAGGCAATTTAAAAGGAAATGACTTACATCAGTCAATCAACAAGAATTTCTTTTTTTTTCTTTTTTGCCTGGGAGAAAGCAAGATAATTGGAGTTAAGTGACTTGCCCAAGGTCACACAGGTAGAAAGTATATCAAATGTCTGAGGATGGATTTGAATTCAGGTCCTTCTGACTTCAGGGCCAGTGCTCTATTCACTGTGCCACCTAGCTGCCCCAGCAAGTATTTCTTAAGAGCCTACTGTGTTTTAGACACTATGTCAAGCTCTAGGGATACAAATTCAATGAATGAACAATCTCTATTTGAAAGGAAGCACTTTAATAAAGTTTTCTATGGTTTACAAAAACCTCAGAGGTTTAAAATTTGATTCAGTTACAAAGATTATATTTAGGCACAGTTTTTCAAATACACATCTGTCGTGTAAAGTGAAGTGCATCTTACCTGACTTGACTCAATAGGGTTAGTGACAACAGGCTAAGCTAACATTCTTAATTCTCTCATTAGTATATGTTCTTTAGAGGAGAACAGTTAGACTTAATGTCGTTTGCCCCAGCCTGAGCCATCATATTCTGATATTTTCTGTTTGTGCCAGAGAGACCATGGTGGTTTTTTGGTCAGTTTTGTTTAAAAGCCTGCATCCTAGTTATTTGCACTTAAGAAACTTCCATGGAAACTCTTTTCTTAATGACTGTGGTGATTTGTAGAGGGGCTAGTGTGGCATAATGCAAAGAGCAACGGTCTGGATGCCTGAACATAGGTTTGGGCAGAGGTATTCCCTGCTTTCAGCAAATGTACGTGGGTATGGAAGAGAGAGGCTGGATATTATTAGCCATTATTGGCAATTTGTGTGCATTTTTTATGGCTATATACATGGCAGCTCAGTGGCACGGTGGCTAAAATGCTGGGCTAAAGTCAGGAAGACCTCTCTTCTTGAGTTCAAATCCAACCTCAGACACTAACTATGTGACCTTGGGCAAATCACTTAATCCCATTTGCCTCTGTTTCCTCACCTGTAAAATGAGCTGGAGAAAGAAATGGTAAAGTATTCCAACATCTTTGCCAAGAAAATCCCGAATGGAATCATGAAGAGTTGGACCCAATTGAAAGACATCTGAATAACAATATATATATATATATGTATATATATAGATATATATATACATATATATATATATATATATATCTTATATGTGTGTCCTATATGTGGGGAAATACTTAGTCTGAGCTGTCTCTGGTACTACACACTTAAGAAAGGACAGGAGCAACATCCAAAATCCCTCACATTATATAGCTTGACAATTTAAAGTCTTGTATGTCTTTTGCAATTCTCATCTTCTTACCCTCAAAGAACTCTATTTTTTGGTGGAAAAAAAATGGAAACAAAAATTTAGAAAATGTAATTTCCATAGGAATACTTTAAAATGTTTCCAAAGCATTAATTTCAAAATCAGAAGCTCAGGAATTTTTGTTCCCTGTTTCTACGTGTACTTTTATAACCTGTTCATAAGCAAAACAACTTGCTGCATTTTGTCAGCTAGAGTGCCAAGAATCCAACCAAATTGTGGTGGATTTGTAGATTACAGTGGGAAGAATAACTGGTATAGACTTCAAGGAGGATTATCTCATCAAAGATTTCTCCCTTCATTCAGTGTCAAATAAGTTACAGATAATTCCACCCTAACATGATTTTCTTTGGAAAAAGAAAGAGCCTTCTTGCTCCTATGCATACTTTGTTCGTGACCTACTCAACTTTATAAAGCAAAACAAACTCTTCAAGACTACCTGGGTACTACTATTTCATAGACTATTAGAACTAGAAAGAGGCTTAGAGATTATCTTGGCCAACTCCCTGCCTTTAAAAAAAAATTATTAATTTATTTATTATTAGTTTTCAACATTTGCTTCCATAGGTTTAAAATTTTGTCCCTTTACTACCTCTCCCTCCCCAAGACAACATGCAATCTGATATGGGTCTATATATGCAATCCTATTAAACACATTTTCACATTAGTCATGCTGCATAGAGGAATTATAACAAATGGGAGAGATGTGAGAAAGAAAAAACAAAACAGAAAATAGTCTACTTCACTCTACACTCAGACTCCATAACTCTTTCTCTGAACACAGATAGCATTTTCCATCATGAGTCCTTTGGAATTGTTTTATGTCCTTGCATTGCTGAGAAGGGCTAAGTCTATCAAAATTAGTTATCTCACACTGTGGCTGCTTCTGTGAACAATGTTTTCCTGGTTCTGCTCCTTTTATTCAGCATCAGTTCGTATAAGTCTTTTCAGGATTTTCTGAAGTCTGCCTGTTCATAATTTCTTATAACACAATAGTATTCCATAACATTGATATACCACAACTTGTTCAGCCATTCCCCAATTGATGGGCATCTGCTCAATTTCCAGTTCTTGGCCAGCACAAAAAGAACTGCTATAAATATTTTTGTGCATATGTGTCTTTTCCCCATTTTTATGATCTCTTTGGGATGCAGCCCTAGAAGCAGTATTGCTGATTCAAAGGGTATGTATGTTTTTATAGCCCTCTGGGCATAGTTCCAAATTGCTCTACAGAATGGTTGGATCAGCTCACAGTTCCACCAACAATGAATTAATGTTCCAACTTTCCCACATCTTCTCCAATATTTATAATTTTCCTATTTCATTACGTTAGCCAGTCCGATAGATGTGATATGGTACTTCAGAGTTGTTTTGATTTGCATCTCTCTAACCAATAGTGATTTAGAGCATTTTTTTTCATGTCTATAGATATCTTTAATTTCTTCCTCTAAAAATTGCCTGTCCATATCCTTTGATCATTTATCAACCGGGGAATGACTTGTATTCTTGTAAATTTGACTCAGTTCTCTAGATATTATAGAAATGAGGCCTTTATCAGAGACACTGGTTGTAAAAATTCTTTCCCAGTTTTATGCTTCCCTCCTAATTTTTGTTGCATTGGCTTTGTTTATGCAAAACTTTTCAATTTAATCTAATCAAAATGATCCATTTTGCATTTCATAATGTTCTCTATCCCTTGTTTGGTCATAAATTCCTTCATTCTCCATAAATCTGATAGTTAAATTATTCCTTGCTCCCTTAATTTGTTTATAGTATCAGCCTTTATATTTAAATCATGCACCCATTTTGACTTTATTTTGGTATATAGTGTTAGATGCTGGTCTATGCCCAGTTTCTGCCATACTATTTTCCAGTTTTCCTAGCAGTTTTTGTTACATAGTTCTTATTGCAGAAGTTGGGGTCTTTGGGTTTATCAGACAGAAGATTGCTATAATCACTGACTATTGTGTCTTGTGTACCTAACCCATTCTACTGATCTACCCCTTTATTTCTTAGCCAGTACCAAGTAGTTTTGATGATTGCTTGTTTTATAATACAATTTGTGATCTCAACCCCCTCCTTTCATAGGTGAAGAGACTTATCTGTGCCCAAGGCATAGAGTCAGTGAATAGTAGAGCTGAGACTAGAACCCAGGTCCATTTTCTTTCTCCTTCATCTCAAAGGGAAAAGGAAATGACTTACTCAAGGAGGGACTATCTAGAGATTCAGAAGGATGGGGATGAGGAACCCAAACCCAGGAATATAGAATGGGAAGGTCCAGATCTTGGAAAAGGATAGGGAGTTGACTCCAGGACAGGAATTGAAGGTGATAGGTGAGGATGTAGAGGTAAAGATTTGAAAGGGGATTGATCTAGAGGGGGGAAAAAAAAAGGATCTAGACTTGCTTCCCCCAAATGCATTAAGTTATAATACTCTGAATAGTGATACTTTGATACCTACTTTGTTGACCTGATGTATATTTTGTGCAGAGTTTCCTTGGCAATCATATGTCATGAAATCATTTTTGGACATTATATTTGTCATTAGTAAAACTGTAGTGCAATTTAAGAAAGTCAAAGAACATTACAGGTAAAAAAAAAAATGTCATGTGATTGTAAAACTCCACATCACTTATTTTCTAAAGGCAACATTTGCTTCTGAACTTTGGCCTATGCAGGAGAGCCTCATGAGTACTTGACACTAGGAGGCCCTGTGTATCAAATGATAAGTCAAACTGCACAGAAAATTAAAGGCAATTGTTAAATAACCTTTAACCCGAAGTTTTAATCAATGAGTAAAAATAAGGAGAAATTTAACTATAATGCTATATAATCTTGGATGAATGAACTAGGGATGCAAAATTGAAAATTTACTTTTGAAGGTAGTTTCTCCAAAGATAATTAGACACTAAAGTGCTAGAAAACTACAGTTGACTTTAGGTAGTCAAAGTGCCATATTTAACCTAAAATAATCCCCCTTTGCCTTACTACCAAGGAGAGAAACTTTATCACAAATATTAGTGACAAAACAAAACAACTAGCTTTGTTATTGAAGGAAGTAGATTAAGGCCTAATATGGCTTTATAAGATTAGGCAGAGGCAAGTATGTTACATCATTTAGGTAATCCAGTCCTAATATAACTTCTTGTTTATTTTTAAAAATATGTTTATTCTTAAGATCAGAATTGGAAGCCCAGGTTTCCCATTCACAGTACACATTCACTTTCTTATTTCTCAGTCAATGAATCCGTGAATCATTATTGGGAATCTTCTGTTTGCAGGGCTCCGTACTATGCTTAGTGGAAGACATAAAGATGAATAAAACCATAGTGTTACTTAAGGTGGTATATCTGGATACCTGGGATATTTTGGCCTGAACGCCAAAATTTAGAGTGTGTTGACAATGCCTGTCCTTCTTCCTTTAGGGAGGACATGGGCATTTAGCATCTAGTTGATAAGAATAATAAAATTTAGGTAGGAAGTTACCAGATGATGCTTTCACCTACCTGAGCTCACAACCCAGGTTATCTCTTCCCCAACCCTACACTGTTCTTCTGCCATGGCAGCTTCCCCAGTGTCAGCCTGCAGTCTCTGCCCACAGGGGTGAGTGTGTGGGGGCAGTAGTGTCCTGGACTTTTTTCTCTAGAAAGGTCTTATGTCCTGGGATCTGAGGTTTCTCTCCCCAAGTTCTCTCTGTACCTATACTCAAGAGAATTTGTCATAACTTGCCCTGGTCCCTAGAATTGCTAGTTATAATTTTAAGCAAGACAAATTATCAACCCCAAAGGTATTTACAATCTGGTTAGGGGAAATAATACAAGACAAATAGTAAATGAGTAGAATAGACAGTGAGTATTGTAGGAAGTCAGCAAAGGGAGGAGATGATATGTGAACTAGACTTTAAAGAATGAGTAAGATTTCTGTAGGTGGAGAATAGCAGTAGGAATCAATCTATAAATAATTTCTGTAGGTAGAGTTAGGCAATGACAATAAATCCTCTATTGGGTATGAAACAATTCAAAAATTTTTGAAACAATTAGAAACAATTCATTTGGGTTAACAAGCTTAAAAATGTATAAACCTTGACTGGTTTATAATCTGTATCTTTGGAGAAGACATTTAGTAAGATCAGAGACCCACAGAAATGCTGGAATGTACACATGACTAGCTTAGTACTCATAATTGCTGAGAAATAAAGCTTAAAGAGCATTAATATGAAGAACATATCGCTCTAGGAAAGGCAGGGTGAATTGAAAGCATGGCCAAGAAAGTCATACCCAATAGAAATGACATCCTTTCCCCGTCAGGGGCCACTTGCCTTCATCCTGTTGGCCACAGCTATTTTTTCTGAACTCTTCAAAAAAAAGTAAACCTGAAGAAAATTTGCAGAGATAGGCCATCATTGCTATGACTTTATCTTAACCGTTTTCCACTGACAAGCAACACTGAACAAATCAAGCTGCTAATTTTGTGAAGTCACTAGAATGTAGTATTTGACTGTTCATTTTGTTATCCATGACTCCAAATATTGCTAATTATTTAGGTGCTAAATCTTACCAGAAATTTGCATAGGAGATATTCTGAAATATATTGTGAAATATTAATACCTACATTTATGTTTCTTATATAAATTTTACCACAAAAATGTTTAAAATTGATGAACTGTTATCATTGTTTATCATTAAATTAATAGACTGTGGTTTACTTAAAGCAGAAAAAAATTAATATGTTTCCTTGAAGGGTTAAGTCTACAGGTATTTCACACCTTGTTGAGAATTACTTTACTCAACTAATCCAGTTTACAATGAATAGATTTTTTGAATGAAAAAGATATTTTTGAAGGACAGTGAATCTAGTCAATTTGGCTTGAGTACAGGATTCACATAAGGAAAATATGAATGTGGTTTGGGAATCCAATCGTGGCAAGCATTGACAAACAGACTAAATATTTTGGGCTTTATTCTGCAAATCATAGGAAATTATTGAAAGATTGTGAGAAGACCTATGATATAATAAGAATAAGAATAACTAGCATTTATATGGCACTTCAGATTTGTGAAACACTGTACATGTGTTCTCAGTTGATCCTTACAACAATCCTGGGAGGTAGGTACTGCTATTATTTTCATTTTATAGATGAGGAAACTAAGGTTAAGAGAACTGATTTGTCCAGGGTCATATAGCTAATAAGTGTTTAGGACAGCAGTCTCTAAGCATAGATAAAGTAATGCTTTAGAAAAATTAATCTAACAGTGGTCTTAAGGATAGATTGAAGAGGAAGAAATTAACATCAAGAGGAACAGTTATTCTAATATATTCCTACTATAGAACAATCACAAGGATCTGACCGAGGGCACTAAAGATATTCATTCTTTTCTGTTCGTTTTTCTGTTGATAGTTCTAGAAAATTCTTTCTTTAAGCCTTAGCCAGTTACTGTTTACTTGTCCTTTTCTCCTACATCAATGGATTTTAATTATAACTGTCAGGTGTCACCTTTTAGTAGTGAGAAAGTGATTCAAATATCTGTCCTCTCAGTTCTTGGCTTTATTCCTGAAGACCTTCTGCAGAAGCATCAAATATAATCGTAATTAAGGAGAGAGAGAAATCGAAGCTATGTATTTGTTTCCAAAATCATTTTGTATTGAATAGCTCTCAACCAAGGGTGAACTTGATATGTCAAACTAAAAGGCTGTCTTGAAGGTAATTTTATTGGTTTGAATCACAGATTTAGAATCCCAAGAGTTATATGAATATCATTAAATTATTCCCCAGAGTTTTTGTCTACCCATACCTGTATCTTATTCCTAGGATATCGAGCTACCAGATACCCTGTTAATTTAATGCCTTGATTTTAACAACTCATCCTAGAAGAAATAAATGCCTCAACCAGCTAGGTGGAACAATGGCTAGATCTTGGGACCTAAAGTCAGGAAAATCTGTCTCAGACATTTACTAGCTGTGTGGTACTTGGCAAATCACTGAAGCTCTCCCTGCCTCAGGTTCCTCATCTGTAAAATGGAGATAATAATAGCATCCACCTCTCAGGGTTGTTATGACTCCAGAGACTTAGCCTCTGTAATAATAACTTACATTTATGTAGTCCTTTATGGTTTCAAAGCACTTTCTTCTCAATAACACTGTGAGGTAGACAGTACATATATGCTTTCCACTTTATAGATAAGTTAATTGAGATTCAGAGAGGTTGAATGATTTGCTAGAAAGTGGCAAAGCCAGGACTCTGGACAGAGATCAGGTTTCCTAATTCCTATTCCCATAGTTTATTGTTGTTTTTTTTTAACTGCTCCACCTATCAAAAAGCTTGTTTCCCTATCTGATTCAAGCCTACTTTCAAGCTCCAAAATTTCTCTTCTTTCTTGCCTATTCAAAACTTCTATTCACTATCAATCTGCTTATGCCAATATCAGGAATTTGCAATTTTGTAGGTGTAGGATTGCACCCAGTCTATAATTTAGGTAATAGAATACTGCTTTAGGAGCAGAGAGGTTGAGGCTTGCCTATGGCCATCCAGCTGGTAAGTGCCAGGTATAGGATTCAAACTTGAGTCTTCCTGACTCCAAGTTCAGCAGTATTCACATTCCACCTTGCTGCAGAAAGAGTTGATAGTCCTAGCCTAAAATTTACTTTCTTCCAAAGTTTTAAAATCTACATTTTCCTGTAAGTGTTGTATGTTTTAAAGTAGTAATATAAATTACCCTACATGTATTTGCATAGACCATTCCCCAAACTTGGAACATATCTCCTCCTCATTGTCCTCCTCATCGTTGTCTCTTGAAATTATTTTCCTTCAAGGCCCATCTCAGGTATTACCTATTCCATGAAGACTCCTTGATTCCCCTAGCTGAAGGTATTTTTCAAACTTTCCTAAAGCACATTGGCTGGATTTATCCTTTGCTGTTATCACATTGTGCATTGTATTATACTGATTTGTTTACATGCTATACCTTCCTCCACCATACTGTAAGCTCTTTAGAGATATGGATGGTTGTTTCTAATCTTTTTATTCTCAGAACCTAGTACAGAGCCTTATGTATATAAGCACTTAAAAATGTTTATTGAATTGAATTCCACGTTTGTATGAATTACCAATAAGGGATGTTTACAAAAACAATTACAACTCAGACATTATGCATGATTTATTAATAATTTATCATTTTTATTAACAATATTCTGAACTAGTCCCAAACTAGGTCGGTTCAGTGATTTAGGTTCAAAGATTAAAAATGCAATTAGAAGATATTGAACTATTAAATGCAACAAAAATAAATTTATTAATAATAAGAAATTAAAATGGATACAATTTATAAATGTAAAGGGATATAAAACTACTCTACTTCCAAAGTTACCATGGCAAGCTACCACAGCTTCTCCCATAGTCACACTAGGTAGGAGCTCAGGAAGGAATTCTCTCAGAAATAGTAGGATCTTGTATAACTTCTGACCTGATTCCCTACTAGGCTGAGTCTCTTCTACTTCAGGCTGCTAAGAAGGTAAGTGTCTTCTCTACCCTTTAAAGGACCAGTTCAGGTTACCCCTCATTATATAGAGTACTGGATAAAAGGGGTGAGAGGGAAAGGAGAATGAAGAGATAATGATGACTTATAGAATCCTGCCTTCTTATAGTCAGCATGGCAGCCTGGCTACTTCTCCGCAATGCTCCTCCTGACCTCCAGTACCCTACTCAGTACCTGCATAAAACAAGTATAACTCCTACCCCAGAAAACAAACATAGTCTTTTTGTCTCACTAAAAAATTTAGGGGGCAGCTAGGTGATGCAGTGAATAGAGCACCAATCCTGGAGTCAGGAGGACCTGAGTTCAAATGTGAACTCGGACACTTAATACTTACAAGCCATGTGACCTTGGGCAAGTCACTTAACCTTAATTGCCCTGCCTTCCCCCTCCAAAAAAAAAAAAAAGCAAAAAAATTTAAACAAAATCTGGTAATTTGACAATATAGTTTAACCAACACCAAATTACAATAAAAGCTTACTTATACATGATGGCTAAATAAGAATATTGTGCTTTGGACCAAAGCACATTTAATAGCAAATTTTCTGGAATTAAAAATATAAATGAGAGTAGACCTTAATATCAAGAGGAAAGATGTTTACTCTCTGTGATAGCCATGAATCTAGTGGTTGTAGTCTTTCCTGAAAAGTAAAGATATATAGAGAAGTAGTTTTTCTTTGGGCTTTTGAGTCAGGCCCAATTATTTCTTTTCCTTTCAATTTCTAAGGACCCTGCCTTTTCCACCCAAAGAATTAAGATAGAGACAACAGCTTAAATAAATTTCAAACCAACCAAAGAATATTCAGGACACTGCACCAGGCACTCAAGATGCAGATGTGAAAGCAACACAATTCTTTTCCTCCAAAACTTTCTACACACATACAAATGAGTGATACAAAATAATTTGAGGAGGGAGCATTGATAATTGATGGGATCGGGGGTGGAGCCAAGATGGCGGCGTAGCAGCAGCAACATATCACAGCTCTCACATAGCCACCCCAAAATACCCATAAAATAGGACTCTAAACCAACCCTAGAACTCCAAAACGCACACAAGGATACTTCCCACTAAAGTC
>JAQQSV010013185.1:0-12587 GCA_028646515.1 Pseudochirops corinnae | reverse complement strand
TCCCTGATCTCAAGAAGTTTACATTTTAATGAGGGAAGACTATATATACATACACGCATGTATACATATACAAATATATATGTGTATATATACATAAATACAAATATATATGTATATGTGTGTCTCTACATCTATATCTATCTATCTATATGATAGATAGCTGGAAGAGGTGCTTTGGTATTATGCCTAAGGAAGAGGATTTGAATCTAGGTCTCTCCTGACTCTTGGCATCATTATGTGCATAAAAAGAATATCTGTAAATGCATGATGGCTACAGTGGCAAGAATATCATCATAAGAAAGATTAGTAAAAACTGTTTTCACATAATATGCTCATACATCTATGTGTTCATGTGCATGTGTGCATGTGTGTGTGTTCACAGACACGTGGGGTTCCAGGCCTGTGATTTTTTTACTCAGAAATAGCAAGTCTTTTCACTGATATAGATTGAGAAGCCACTTGTTATTAATGAATTTAGAGAGCTGCCAGGGACACAGAGTTTAGATGACTCACCCAGTATCACAAAACCTGTGTTGACCAAGAATGAACTTGAACCCAGGTCTTTCTGACTCCAAGGCCAGGCATCTATCCACTATGCCACAATGATTCTGTCTATCTCTCTGGCTATCTATCTACCATCTTAGGACATTTAAAAGACATTAACATAGACATATGTAAAATTAACATGTATGGAATATTTCTCTAGGCCACTATACATATACTCAAACATACATGTGCAACAGGAAGCATGTAGTAGATAGAAGACAATTGGCAAATCCAGGAAGATAAGAGTTCAAGTCATTTCTGTGACAAAAACTGAATGTGTTACTCTAGGTTAAGTCACTTAACCTCTCATGAGTCTCAGATAAATCTAAGATTATGAGTTTGGAGGAAATACATTATTAAAGGGAATTTCCTTATCTAGAATTTCTCTATAGCACTGATGTCACAACTGTAGTTTCTCTCTCTCTCTCTCTCTCTTTCCTTCTTCCTCTCCCTTTCCCTTTCCCTCCTTCCCTCTCTCCCTCTCTGTCTGCCTCTCTTTCCCATTAGCTGTGAATGCCATCTCATCACTACCCCTTTTATTGGAAGGTGGGGCCATGAACTCTGAACCTTTCATTCAAGGAGGAAGTTCAGCTGACTTCTCATTTCTCATTTGGTGACACTACTTTGGGACTTCTTTGACTTCTCCACCATACTTCCACATTGGATATCTTTCTGACTTCTTCCTTTTAGCTTGCTTTTGTGTGCTGGCTTCCTCTATAACTAATGTTGTAAACTCCTTGAGAGGAGGGACTATCTCTCATTTTTTTATGTTTGTATTTATATCACCAGAGCTTAGTACAGTGGTTAATAAACGTTTGCTGTCTGTCTGTTTATCTATCTATCTATCTATCTATCTATCTATCTATCTATCTGTCTATCTATCTGTCTGTCTGTCTGTCTGTCTTTCTCTGTCTCTGTCTCTATATACATCCACACATATGCAGAAAGGTAGCTAATATAAACCACTTGCCATTAGAGACCAAAAGAAACTAAAAAGTCTATCAGTCAACAAAAATTTTCCTACTTTCCATGCACCAAGATATGCTATCTAAGGGCAAAAGGGATTTTGAACATAAGTGCAATTATATAATTTTATAGAAAAGAATGGTGGCATCTTATATATAACTTCATTACATTACACAAAGATACAAATCATTTAAAAATAAGTTTAATGAATAACTCATCTTAGTAAAATTGTCCCAAGGGAGTTTTAAAGTGTGACTTAAGTGGCTAAAACAGATTTAATTGAAAAAGATAAACAAGGTAACTACATTTTGATTAAAAAAAGTACCATAAAGCAATATCAATACTGAACCTATATGCATAAAATACTATAGCATCTAAATTTTTAAAAGAAAAGGTAGAGATAGATAGCAGTATTAAAATAGTGGAAACTTTCATCTTCACCTCTCAGAACTAGATAAACATAATCAAAAAATAAATGAGAAGGAAGTAAACAGAATTTTAGATGAGTTAGATATTATAGACATCTGGAGAGAATTGAATGGGCATAATGGTTCATGGTACCTTTATAAAGACTGACCATATATGAGGACATAAAAATGTACAGTTAAAAGTAGAAAAATTAAAAGTATCCTTTTCAAATCACAATGTGATAAAATTACACTTAATAAGGGATCATGGAGACATAGATTAAAAACTAATTTGAGATTAAACAATCTAATCTTAAAAAATGAGTAGATTAATGAAAATATCATAGAAAAAAATCAATAATTTTGTTAAAGAGAATGACAATGAAATAACATATCACAACTTATGAGATGCAGCAAAAGCAATGATCAGAGGAAAATTTATATCTCTAAGTGTTTACATCAATAAAAAAGAGAAAACAGACCAATGAATTGGATGTGCTATTTAAAAAATACCTAGAAAAAGGACAAATGAAAATCCTCAAATAAACACTCAATTGGAAATCATAAAAATTAATGGTGAGATCAACAAAACCAAGTGTTAAAAACCATTGAATTAATAAATAAAACAAGGAGTTGGTTGTATGGAAAAAACAATAAAATAGATAAACCGTTGGTTAACTTAATTAAGAAAAGAGAGAAGAAAATGAAATTACTGATAGAAAAAATGAAAAGGGTGAATATACCACTAATGAAGATGAAATTAAAGCAATTATAAGGGGTTATTTTGCTCAATTTTATGCCAATAAAGTTGATAATTTAAATGAATGAAAGACTATCTAAAAAAATATAAATTGCTTAGATTAGCAGAAGAGGAAATAGTATATCTAAACAGACCTATTTTAGAAAAAGAAATTAAACAGGCCATCAATGAACTTCCTTAGAAAAAAAGCACCAGGACCAGATACATTTATAAGTAAATTCTATCAAACATTTAAAGATCAGCTAATTCCAATGTAAAATTATCTGGACTAATAGGTAAATTCTACCAAACTCCCTTTTATGAAACAAATATGATACTGATACCTAAACCAGGAAGAGTAAAGAGAGAGAAAGCAAATTATAAACCAATTTTATCAATGACTATAGATGCAAAAATCCTAAATAAAATGTTAGCTAAAGGATTACAGCAATATATAACAATGAAAATGCATTATGATCAAGTATGATTTATACAAGGACTACTGGGATAGTTTAACATAAAGAAAAGCTTTAACATAATTGATTATTACATCAGTAGATGCAGAAAAAAAGCTTTTGATAAAGTACAACACTCATTTCTATTAAGAAAACCCTCATAAGTATTGGAATAAATGAATTTTTCCTTAAGGTGATAAAAAAAAACACATAAATTTATCTAAAATCCATCTGTTGTTGAATGGCTTAACCAGTTGTGGTATATGAATGTAATGGAATACTATTATGCTATAGGAAATTATTAGCTCAATGGTCTTTGAAAAACATGGAGAGACTTGAACAATGAGCAAAATGAACAGAACTAAGAGAATATCGCATACAGTAATAGCGATATTGTTATGAGTAAATAATTTTGACCATTATAAATAC
This sequence comes from Pseudochirops corinnae, assembly GCA_028646515.1. Classification (NCBI taxonomy): domain Eukaryota; kingdom Metazoa; phylum Chordata; class Mammalia; order Diprotodontia; family Pseudocheiridae; genus Pseudochirops; species Pseudochirops corinnae. The sequence continues at coordinate 9,045 of JAQQSV010013185.1, read as the reverse complement.
CTAACCTAAGTACAAAGGGCATATGAAGGAAGAAAACATCTGCATCCAATGAAAGAACTGATACCAGAAGTAGGCACTTACACACACACATACATATATGTATATTGCATGTCATGGCAACCATCTCTAGGGAAAGGGAGAGGAAAGGAAAAAAGAAATTTACATGATAATTTTATTATAAACTTAAAAGGAATAGCAAGTTTTCCATAATAGATTTGCATTTAATGTGCCATCATTTTAAAAATTATGCTATTATGGAAATGTTTGTTTTATTCCAAAAATATAAAAAAATAGAAAAAAAGGCAAGGTTGGCACAGAACATCAAAGAGATGAAAAATGGAAAAGATCTATAAACATTTTTGTAAAAAGTCTTTTACTTTCAAGGGTGGTGGAGACAATATTTAAGCATTATGGTACCAGTTTGAGATATGTTGCTCTAGGAAATAAAACTGAGACTAAAGAAAACAAAAATGTAAGAAAAAGATGACTAAGCCATCATTCATATACTCTACTGGAAGCAAAACTATTTTGTTGATATTGTATAATCTCTTCTCAGGATATCTGAAAGAAGACACTATAAAAGCGTGGAAAAAAATGAACACAATATTATCCCCATTCTCTTAAAAGAACAATAAAAACTAAAAATCTGTACAAAAACTTTCTTTTTTATATAAAATATTATCCAATATATTCTACATATATCATTGACATTTTTGATGATTCTATTAATAGGAAGTAGACAAATTTTCACAAATTATATTTAACCAGAGACTATATCTTGGCCAAAACACAATTAGTTCAAAGTTCTAGAAAATATAACATTTTCCAGATAATAAAACTGAGGAATTGAGAGGTCAAGTGACTTGCCAACACCTCAGGAACTACTAAGTTGAAAGAAGCATTGGTTCTGGAATCAGAGGGCATGGGCTCTAATCTTGATTTTGACACTACCTGTGTGATACAAATCACTTTGTATCCCTGGACTCATATTTCTCATTTTTAACATGAGTGGGTCAGAATAGAGGCTATTTGAAATTCTTTCCACTTCTTATTCTACAATCTAAGTATCAGAGGTACCAGATATGACATTCCATGTCAGATCCTATGACAATGGAGTGAACGTTCTGCTAAGACATAGAAGGTTGAAAAGACTATGAGTCCCTTATGAGGAACAGCTTGACTGAGTGAAATGAGTAGCATAACCAGAAGGTTTGCTTCCAGGACTTGTTTCCTTTCTTTCCTTTTTCTTCCAGCCATGACAACTCCCAAAGATGTGTTAAGGGTTTTCCATATGCCTCAGGTAAATGAGCCTTCATACCCAGGCAATCATGGGCCTTTGAGATAAAGGGCAGCTATCATTTCTATTGCTCCAATAATTTTCGACCATTCTCAAAAATCTTCTCATAAGTTTTCTGATCCCATTGAGAGACCTGGTCACAATCAACACATCAATAGCTAGAGTAATGAGAACACCCCAGGAGATAACATTGTTCAACAAGTGACTAATGGCTTAGAGGAGCTGGAAACTCCAGCTTCCTACCTGAGTGTAGGAGAAGCGCGCTGGTGCAAAGTGACTTGCCACTCATTAGAGCTCTCTTCCCCTGTATATTTCCTCCTGTGCTGATGGACGTTCAGCAAAACATTTTTCTTGGCAGTGAGCAAGAGGAGCCCTGATCACATGAGCTATTCTATACAGGGATGAACAAATATTGATTTGCCTCAGCTTTCTAGTTTTTCATCCTATTATTTAGTCTACAATCCAGGTGTTCTATTTATCTTATTGACTTGGCTTTTTAGGATCTGAGACAGCTCCCCCAAATGACTTTTCAGTGCTGGTGTGTGTGTGTGTGTGTGTGTGTGTGTGTGTGTGTGTGTGTAAGGTATTTTAAAGTTCCAGAAATATGAAATGTTCTGACATGATTTTTTTCTTTTGCAAAAACGAACAAGCAAACAAACAAAACCTACCCCCACAGGGAAGTTAATTTAGCTGAAAAGACCATTGTATTATTGTTTTATGGAGATAGAACAAAGGACAGGGATCCAAAGTATTTTCTTTTAATATTTTGTTGAGTACAGCTTTTCATTCTTTTGAGGGTTTTTCTGGAGATTTTCAGTGATTCTTCTAACTAAAAGTACATAATAGCTTTTCACTGGATCATGGATATGTATGATCTTGGATTTTTCAATGTGGAGTCAATGGAATATACACTCTGATTGTCCCTACCAACCTGGAAAGCTTTAGAGAATGGCAGAACTGGTAGGTGAGAGATGACAAGGATCTTGTTCCCAGTTCTTCACATTTCAAGGGTGCCAGCATTATTTACAGTCTTTCAGTTAGAAACATCTGAACTTAGCACCTGCTTAAAGTAGGAAGGTAGCAGATGGCAGACTTACTTCCCCTTTGTGGCTATACTCTACATGAGCTGTTCCTATTCTCTCCCCTCATGACAGTATCCCCAGAAGTAGCCTTGTTAATATCCCATAGGGATTTGTTGCAGAAGGATGGATGATTCAGGGACCCAAAATTTCAAAGATCCTCTATTAAGTCCAAGGTGATTTTAATACTATCAACTCAGGTAGAACTTCAGCTAAAATTAATTTAGTTAATCAATAATTTTTTAAAACATGTATTGTATAACAGGTTTGGTTTTGAATGCTGAGGAAAAAATTTAAACAAAAATGAATACAGCCCCTTAAGGAGCTTACATTCTAATGTGGGAGACAACATGTAAATAATTAGGTACATCCAAGATACTGACAAAGTAGATGGAAGGTAATCTTAGATGGGAGGATTCTGACAGCTGGAATGGCATTGTGAGAAAGGAGAACTTGAGCTGAATCTTGAAGGAAGAGGAGGATTCTAAGAAGTGTGTTGAGGAGTTCCTCACTCACTTTCCAGACATGGGGAAGATTCAGTGCAAAAGTATTGGAGATGGGAGATGGGCTGTTGTATATGAGAAGCAAGTTGGTCAATTAGATCCTTTACAGGTCCATGCTATATTGAAATATTCTAGTCTACAATCATTTTCTCATCCAACTTGAGCTCTAACATTCAGCTCTAGGAAGTCACTTTGAAAGCTCAAGAGTTACAATAGAGCATGAGGGAGAGTTAGAATGAGACAGATTGTGCGATGGGAAAGTGAAGACGAGTTAAGTCTGCCTGGTAAGCTGAGTAAAAATTGGATAGGTCAAGAGATGTGTCAATGAACCTCAGAAGTCATTTAGACCAATTTCTCCATTTTTAAGATAAGGATAGTGAAGCTTGAGTAAGTTATGTGACTTGCCTAAGGTTGAACAGGGAGTTAGCATAAGAGACACAATTTGAACCCAGATCCTCAGATTGCTAGAGCCCATCTGCATGACTGTATGTATCAGGAAACTTGAAACTAATGTGAATGTCAATGAGTATGACCCTCTGATAATGGTTACAAAACAGTAAACTCATACAGAATCCCTTATTTAAAAGATACACTGACACTGTAAAGTTAATTTTAATTGCAGGGATAATTTGAGTCTTACACAACTGCTGTTTTTTTCCTACGTGGATGGTTCTTAGATCCCCAAGCTACTAAACCTTCTTTTATCCTATGAGACAGCCTGACCCAAGAAAAAATCTACTTTGGTGAGAGAATACACAAACTTTAAATGGCATGTGAATAGCTTACGAATGTGAATAGCTTACTTTTCTTAGGAAATATCATAGATGCAAGCCAGCCATGTGTAGACTGTAATGTATTGGGCTTGAGGTAGAAAAGATTTCAGTTCAAATCCTACCTCACATATTTGTTGAGTGAGCCTCAGAAAGTCACTTGACTTTTCAGAGCCTCAGTATTCCCATTTAATAATGGAAATAACAATACTTGTAGTACTCAGCAGGTTGTTATGAGGCATATGAAATAATGGAAAGTACTTTGAAAATTTTACAGCACTATGTACATATCAATTATTAATAGTATCTCCATCACCATCATTATCACCTGGTCCATCAAAAATGTGACTTTTAGCTTTTAAATACTGTAACAATATATTGTGAACTCTGGTAGGTCATATGAATTTGGAAAGCCCTAGTGTATAGAAGGGCTATAATGAGGGTGAGATGACAAGGGCTTTGCCCCTGGATGATGACATTTAGAGGAAATCAACTGAACTTGTAGTTTCTGAAGCAAATCAAAACAAATAAGCAGAGACTCATCCCAAAGATTATCTTTCTTGGTCTATATACTATCTTTGCCCCTGGCTTCAGAAAAAGCTAAATGATTAGAAAAAGTAGGCCTATGATCCTTTATCATTTTCTATGTGCACACCTAGGATTGCTTGGTAGCACTTCCTTATCTCACGCACATATTTCTAAGGATGTTGTCAGAAATGACCCAAGAGATCACCTAATCCAATGCTTTCATTTCGTAGGTGAGGAAACTGAGGCAGTTTGGTTAAATGACTTTTCCAAAGTCACATAGGACTCAAATAATTTGATTTCAAGTTCAGTGCTCTTGTCCGCTATCGTAGCCTGCCAACTATTAAATCCTTGGATTGTCTTTGTGTGCGTAGTCAGCAGTTTGGTAGAATCTAAAAGTTTGGGTTTTTCAAAACAGTTTTGGATACCTGGTGGCTCCTTTATTCTGTTTCCTCATTAGTGGCTCCTACTTAGCCAACTCATTCAATTAGTTCTCTTGAGTGAAGCTATGCTACTAATTTGCATAAGCAGACAATCCCTCCAGCAATATAGAAAATGTCACTCTCAGATTTCATAATCTCTATGTTGTCTTTGGCAGGATTGTAATTAAACCTAATTAAGCAGATTTATGCCTTGGAACCCTAATGGGGATGAATACATACACGTCCCCCAGAGCCCTTTGCTCAATGAGTTCTTTATGTCATTTAACTTGCCTCAGTTATGCGCATTCAGCTGAACCTTCTCTCCTGGGCTTGGGAATGTGTCACTCACTCTTCCCAATGGAGATGAATATGTCCCATCGCCTTTCTCCTCCCCATCTCCTCCCAGTGAATCTCCCTGGTACTTAGCACTTGTTCTCAGCTAAAGCAGGTACAGGAAATGGCTTATAAGATGAGAAGAAGTAGAATAATTTCCAAGCCCCTGGGGTTTAAAGCTAGAAGGTATGCCGAAGGTCAGTCAGTACCATGCCCTCCTTTTACAGGGGAGGAAACTGAGGCCCACAGAAGGGAAGTGAATTAAACAAAGTCGCATGAACTGAAATATTTTGTTTCTACACATTAATCCTTTTTCAATACTAATAATCTAGATTGGAGTGCAACTTCAATGGGTTGGTCATGTTGTTTGAGTGCAAAATATACACGTGCCAAAAAGATTGTTTTATGGGGAACTCACACAGGGCAAGCATTCACATGGCGATTAGAAGAAGTAATACAAGGACACTTTCAAGGCTTCTTATAAGAATTTTGGAATTGATTGGGTGACATGGGAGACACTGGCACAGGACTGTCCACCATGGCATGTCCTCATCAGAGAAGGTGCTGTTCTCTGGGAGCAAAGAAGAATAGAAGTAGCTCAAAAGAAACACGAGATGTACAAATTTAGAGACACCACCCCAAATGTTCACATGGACTATTTGTGCCCAAACACTGCAAGCTTGCATTGCTCTGATCAGTCACAGTCGGACACACTGTAACTTGACTCTAGCATAATGATGTCATTTTGAGGCTCTTTGAGAATGATGGACAACAACCAACCAACCAGCCTACATTTGCAGAATGTTTTAAAGTTTCCTAAGATCTTTATAAGTTTCCTCTCATTTACTCTTCAGGACAACCCTATTAAATAAGTGTTTTGTTTGACAGATGATGAAATAGGTGTAACACAATAGAATGACTTACTTAGCATCACACAGTTCTTAAATAACTGAGACAGCACTAGAATCCCCAAGTCTAGCATGCCATCCATCCTGTCAAGAGCTTCAACCAGCACCTCTCCGTCATACACATGCAACCTTCTTTCAAAAATAACCATAAGGGAAATCACAGAATACAGGAATTTAGACTTTTTGACATGTTACTTTCCAGTTTTGTAATTTACCAATAGTGGTTGTAATTTTAGCCATTTAGGATCTCAGCTGGGCCTTTGTTTTTAAGCGTTTTGGTTGTCATTTCATGTTGTCTTCATGTATGTTGGAGTAACCCATCCTAGCATCAGTGACTGTAGATGAAAGGTTGGAGGAGTACTTAATTCAAACTTGTTTTGTGGTAGCGATTTGCAATTTTCAATTTCAGGACCCCCATACACTATTTCAATTTATTGAAAACCTAAAAGACTTTTAGATTATATGGATCCTATTTATCATATAAGAAACAAAAACAAAATTTCAATATTTATTAATTCATTAAAATAATAATAAACCCACCATGTCAACATGAGAAGCATATTTTTATGACAGATATCTTTATTATCCAAAACAAAAGTTTTATTGTCGCATATTTTGCATATCTTTTCAATGTCTAGCTTAATAAAAAACAACTGGATTCTCACATCTGCATCAATCTATTGTGAAATGTTGTTTCAATTGAAGCATATAAAGACAATTTGATTTTAAACAGATATGTAGTTAGGAAGGCGGACATATTTTAGTAGGCAAAAATTGTTTCAGTATTATCACGAAAATAGTTTTTTAGCTTCACTCCCCCTGAAATCGTCTTGGACACCCCAAGGAGTTTGCAGACTACAGTTTGAGAATTGCTGTTTTACAGAAAAGGAAACTGAGTTCCAAAGATGTTGTGACTTGCCCAAAGTTCATATAAATGTTACCTTAAGATTTGAATCTAGGTCTTCTGAATCCAAGTTTAGTACTCACTACATTGAACCATGCTGTTAAATTTGTGTGTGTGTGTGTGTGTGTGTGTGTGTGTGTGTGTGTATCTATGTGTATTTGGGGGGAGGTCATTACATAAGTCATTTGGATTAATAAATGCAGATATTCTTGATAAATTCTTTCAAAAAATCAGTCACTTTACTTATCACAGCTCATATCTTTTATACCTAAAGATGGGTTCAGGCAAATTTCATCCCAGGTTCCTTAAAGAACTGGTATATTTAATTTTGGAGTCACCATTGATGATATCTGCAAGATTTGGGAGAATAGGAAATGTATTATAGGACTGGAGAAGGTCAAATCCTCCAATTAGAAAATGGAAGAGAAAGGGTGGGGCCTTTCCATCATAGACCAATAAGATTGAACTTGTTTATTGGCAAAAATCTAGAACATTTAATTAGAGCAATGGTTTGTAAACAACTGGAAAAGAAAGTGGTATTTGCCAAGAGTGTCCTAAAGATAAGGCTGTACTAAAGTAATTCCATTTCTCTTTTAAGTAGGAGTATTTGATTAGTATGTAGAGAAACAGATTAGTAAATAGAGAAACGGAGGTAGCTTAGATTTCAGGAATCATAATAGTAGTCCCCATCATCATCAGCAGCAGCAACAGCAGCTAACATTTATGTCATGCCTACTGTGTGCCAGTCACTGTGCCCAGTGCTTTAGAAATGTTATCTCATTTGATCATCGCAACAACTCTGAAAGGTAGGTGCTATTATTAGTACCCCTATTTTATAGATAAAGAAACTGAAGCAAACAGATTAAGTAACTTGTCCAGGGTCACACAGCTAGTCTATCAGAGATCAGATTTGATCTCATGACTTCTTGACTGCAAGTCTGATGCTTTATCCACTGAACCACCTAGGGGCTCCAGGAATCCACCCAGGAAAACTTGAATTCAGGGCTTGTCTCAGACATATATCGCCTGTACCATCTCAGGAAGTCACAACCTCTCAGTGACACCAACACTCTCAAAGATTGTAAGAGTAGTCGATGATCTCTTGATTTTTTTTTTTTAACATTTAAATTTATTATTAAACATTATTTTAAAAAATGAGTTCCAAATTCTTTCCTCTCCTCCCACCACTCCCACACCCACTGAGAAGGCAATCCACATGATATCAATTATACATTGAAATTTTGCAAAACATATTTCCATATAAGACATATCACAAAGAAGCAAGAAAAATAAGAAAAGTGGGAAAATTGTGCTTCATTTTGCACTCAGAATTCATCAGTTCTCTCTGGAGATGGATAGTATCTTTCCATTATGAGTCCATTGGAATTATCTTAGATCATTGTATTAATCAGAGTAGCCAAGTCTTTCACAGTGGATTATAATTACTACATTGCTGTTACTATACACAATGATCTCCTGGTTCCTCTCACTCTGCATCAGTTCATATAATCCTTGCCCTGTTTTTCTGAAACCACCCCTTCATCATTTCTTATAGCACAATAGTACTCTAACAACCATATGGCATAATTTGTTCTTCATTCCCCAATTGATAAGCATCCCTTTGATTTCCAATTCTTTGGCACCACAAAAAGAGTTACTATGAATATTTTTATACATGTAGATCCTTTTCCTTTGATCTCTTTGGGATACAGACCTAGTAGTGGTATTTCTAGGTCAATGGGTCTGCAAAGTTTCATAGCCCTTTGGATAGTTCCAAACTGTTCTCCAGAATGGCTGGACAAGTTCATACTTCTACCAGCAGTTAATTAGTATATCTGTTTTTCCTTCATTCCCTTCAGCATTTGTCATTTCTGTTAGTTGTGAAGTGATACCCCAGAATTGTTTCCATTTACATTTCCTTGATAGTGATTTAGAGCATTTTTTCCATATGTCTATAGGTGGCTTTGATTTCTTCTTTTGAAAACTGTAGCCTTTACCTACTAATCAATTGGTGAATGCCTCTTATTTTTATAAATTTGGCTCAATTCTGTACTCAATATATATTTGAGAAATTGGGTCTTTATCAGAGAAACTTGCTATCAAAATTGTGATATTACTTCATTGTCTGGTATGTAATCTCCCTGATTATCTCTTCTAATTAGGCCTATTTTAATTCAGTGATGATCCAGAAATTGTGTAGCTAACACCATGCAAACAATACTCTGGGTTAGAATCAGAGGGTTTGGTGAAAAGAGAGAAAGATTGATGAGTCATGTGCACCTAAAGAGACTTAAATAGAAATCT
>JAQQSV010013184.1:0-12587 GCA_028646515.1 Pseudochirops corinnae | reverse complement strand
CTTAGGGAAGGAATGACATAAACTCTAAACTGGGTATCTTGCCACACAGGAGAGTAGGGTGGATGAGGATGAGAGGTGGGATGACAGAGGGGAGGGCAGGGTGGGTGGGAGGGTTGATGGAAGTACACACTTCTATAAAGGGACAAGGACAGGATAGAGAATAGAACAAGGGAGGGGTGGGATAGGAAGGAGGGACATATAATCAGTCCCTCACAATATGCCCACTGTGGAGAGGTTCTGCATAATTACACATGTACAGCCTGTATTTAATTGCTTGTCCTTCCAGTGGGGGTGGGTGATGAGGGAGGAAGAGAAAGAATCTAGAATTTAAAGTTCTGTAATCAAATGTTAAAAATATATATGTATACATATATGTATACAATTATTATTATTAACTACATCCAACTGGGACTTAAGATACACAGGCACTGTGGTAGGGAGATCCATCCTGCTCTAACAGAAAGTCAGAGGGGTCAGGGGGAGGACAGAGGAGAGAATAGATTGGGGGAGAGGTTATACAACAGGATGGCTGTTTTGGGGTGGTGGGTAGGGGAAAGATGGGGAGAAAATTTGTAACTCAAAATCTCCTGGAAATGGATGATGTAAACTAAAATAAATAAAAGTTAAAATTAAAAAAAAATTCTCAGCTGACTTGTCCAGGGTCATTCAGCTAGATGTATCAGATGTAGGAATTGCATATGGTTTTCTGCCTTTCTATCCACTATACCACTTACCAATTCATAAACATAAGAAGCTATCTAAAAAGAATGTTCTGTTGCTTCTAATTCCATGATTTCCTGGCTTGAATTGGTCTTACTTTTACTGTTTGCTATATTATTTACTTCTTTTTCAGAATTCATTTATTTTTCATTTTCAACATTCATTTTCACAAGATTTTGAGTTCCATATTTTCTCCCCATTTCTCCCCTACCCCCCACCCCAAGATGGAAAGCATACTTATTACTCCTTCCCCCACATATCATTCACTTTTGAGGAAACAAACTAATTCTTCAAATACAGGAAGAAGAATAATGTAATGGGAAAAGAACTGAATCAAGAGATTTGTTCAAATCCCAGATCAACAATCTATTTTGACTTTGTGAAAGTCCCTTAACTATTCCTGGCCTCAGTTCCTAAAACTCTAAAAATCAAGGAATCAAGATCTTCAAATCATACACAAACTAGGGAGGGATTCTGTAAACTCCATATGTTCAATATGTAGCAACATTTCTATCTGTAATATCTGTCTATACAAAAGATTTAATTGAAGTCCACTAAAAATTACAAAACATATATCCATTTGAAAAACTTTTATATATTTTTTAATTTGTTGACAGACTAAACCACAAATTAAATTTAAGGTGGATCTTGCCTAATATGGAGAGCAGCTAGGTGGCTCAGTGGATAGAGAACTGGGTCTGGAGCCAGAAGAATCTGAGTTCAAATTTGGCATCAGACCCTTATCAGCTATGTGACTCCGGACAAGTCACTTAACCTCTTCTTGCTTAACCCGCTGGAGAAGGGAATAGCAAACCACTTCAGTATCTTTGCCAAGAAAACCCAGTGGATGATACTGGCATGCTATGGTCATCAAGAGTCAGATACAACTGAACAACTTGCTTGATACAGTTAAATTACTTGTAGAAATTATTGTTTGAGAGACATTCCTAGTGTAGTGGTTAGAGACCTGGGCTTGTAGTCAGGAAGAACTAAGTCCAAGTCCTATCTCTAAAGGCCTATGTAACCACAGGCACAACCACATCTAACAGTGCCTCAGGCAACTAAGAAAATAAGGTACAAATGAACTGCTAATGACTTGGAGAAAGGAGTTTTGTTGGTGCTAATGAAATGATTGATCTGGACCTCCATATCCCCAAAAAATAGTTTACCATAATACTATACTTAGTAACTACCTTGGAGTTATAAAGAGAGAAACTGAAAAGAAGGATATGTCAAATTGTCAAGTGAAATGTCAAGTGGTCAAGTCAATTCATTTGATTAAAAAAGAAAAAACAACCAAACAGGCACATTAGGCACAAAGGAAGCACTTCTGCTCAAGTGACTTGACCTGTATTCTCAACATTTTGTCAGTGTTACAGGTTAGGGCATAGAGAAAATCTTAAATCTGGTATTAAGCAGGGTAGCTCCCAATTTATAAAGCTCCTCTGCTTCAACTCATATTCATCATAAAACCACATAGTCACTATTTTCACCTTGTCCCATGTTTGCTGAATTTTTTCCTTATTGTTTTAATGTCATATTTTTTATTAGCTCATTGCTTATGTCTGTACCTTTAGTCCACTATTCTTTTCTCTATTTGCATGTGTGTTTTATAACCAAAAGATATAGTGGGATTAAAAATTATGTTTATACTTTTACTCTGAAGTATAATTATTTGTTAGTCATTTCATTTCGTAGTTTTGACAATGGAGTCTTAGATTACTGCCGTGAAAAATAAATATTCAAAAACTTTTATAAAAAAAAGTTTATTTTGTCATCTTCTATTTGATAAATCCGAAGACTCTAGCTTCTGGGATAAGAACTCACTACTTAAAAAAACTGCTGGAAAAACTGGAAAATAGTATGGCAAAAACTAGGCACAAATCAGCATCTTACACCCTATAAAGTCAAAATGGGTACATGATTTAAATATAAAAGACTGAAACTATAAGCAAACTAGGAGAGTAAGGAATAATTTACCTGTCAGATATATGGAGAAGGGAAGAATTTATGATCAAATAAGAGAGAGAGAACATTATGAAATACAAAATGGATGATTTTGATTACATTAAATTGAAAAGTTTTTGCACAAACAAATCCAATGCAACCAAGATTAGAAGGGAAGCAGAAAACTGGGAAACATTTTTTTATAGCCATTGTCTCTGATAAAGGTCTCATTTCTAAAATATATGGAGAACTGAGTTGAATTTATAAAAGTCATCCCCCAATTGATTATGAACAAGCAGTTTTCAGAGGAAGAAATTAAAGCTATCTATAGTCATATGGAAAAGTGCTCTAAATCACTATTTGATAAATGCAATTCAAAACAATTCTGAGGTACCACATCATACCTATCAGATTAGCTAACATGATAAAACAGGAAAATGATAAATGTTGTAGAACATGTGGAAAAATTGGAATACTAATGCATTGTTGGTGGAGTTGTGAATTGACCCAACCATTCTGGAAAGCAATTTGGAACTATTCCCAAAGGGCTATAAGACAATATATAACCTTTAATCCAGCAATAGCACTTCTAGGTCTGCATTCTAAAGAGACTGTAAAAATGGGAAAAGGATCCACATGTACAAAAATATTTATAACAGCTTTTGTTGTGGTGGCAAAGAATTGGAAATTGAAGGGATATCCATCAATTGGGGAATGGTTGAACAAGTTGTGGTATATGAATGTAATGGAATACTATTGTTCCATAAGAAATGATAAGCAGGCAGATTTCAGAAAAACCTGGAAAGACATATGAACGGATGCTGAGTGAAACGAGCAGAACCAGGAGAACACATATTGTGTGATGATTGACTTTGATAGATTTAGCCCTTCTCAGCAAAAGCAAGGATATAAGAGAAGCCCAAAAGACTCTTGATGTAAAATGCTATCAATGTCCGGAAAAAAAAAACTTTGGAGTCTGAACGCAGATGGAAGTATACTATTGGCTCTCCTTTTCTTTTGTTGTTTTATTTCTTCTTTGTTGTGGTTTCTCCCATTAGTTCTAATTCTTATTTATATCATGACTAATGGGAAAATATGTTTAATATGAATGTGCAAGTACAGCCTATATCAGATTGCATGCTGTCTTGGGGAGGGGGGAGGAGAGGAAGGGGAAGAAACTTTAAAACTCAAAATCTTATAAAAGTGAATGTTTAAAACTAAAAATAAATTCATTATTTTTAAATGCATAAAATAAAAATAAGATTACAAAGGAAAAAGATTTAAATTCATTTCAAGTTTTAAAAGATCACTTTTTTTGGTAGGTGATTAATAAATGTTTATTGACTAAATAGTATAATAAAGATGAAGGATTATAACCATAATTTATTATCATGTTAAGGACAGTGCATAAAACCTTGTGCAGTCTTTTTTTTTTTATTGATTTGTTTTGTTTACTTTTAGTTTACAAGATTCAGTTCCACAGTCCCTTGAGTTTCAAATTTTCTCCCCTCCCTCTTCCCCTGGACCCATGGCGGCATGCAATCAAGTATAGGATTTGCAAATACTTTCACACTGGACATTAGTCTCATTGTATAGAAGGGGTTGTAACTGATGGAATGAACAATGGGAAAGAAGAAACAAAAAAATGGTCACTTTCAATTGCATTTTACTTTAAAAAAATTTCTTTGATAAAAGAAATATAAATCGGACCCAAGCAAGTGTATTTGCTAATTGTTCTTTCCTATAATAGCAGGTATTTGCCTAACTAGTCTTTAATCTGTCATGCGTTTTTAAAACACTTTCCATCCACATTAAGTATTAAATAAAATCATATGAACCATAGTACCCTGCATTCTTAGTAACAGAATTCCTTTTTAAATATTAGATAAACTTTATAAATTCAACATACTCTGTCTCCTGTCTGATGGTAATGGAATAGTTCCTACTGTCACTACCAGGCCTCAGGATCATGTTTCCCAAAGAAGGGCTCTTTTCTAGCATTTCAGTTGCTTCTTGCCGAGACACTGAATAAAAGCACCTACAGAGGAAGAAAAGACAGAATGAATTATTAATTTTTAGTTTGACTGACTAATCAAAAGACTGCTTTAAAAATGCTTTGAATGTCTGGTAGAAGAGAGATTGATATTTCCCCTCTTGTGGTTGTTCCACAATAATTCATCTTATAATTCCCCAAGGGCATAACTGGTGACATTCCTGTCACCCTGTGTGAATATTATTACACTTGAGATTCTTTCTTTTACTAACCTCCACTCTCCCACTCCAATCCTTTCCCTACCAAATGAGAACACAAAAATTTAAATTATTCCTTTAGCAAAACCTGACCACTCTTTAAATATCTAGGACCAGAATAGCTGATGAAATGAGACAATAAATTGTTTCATTTCCATTTTGAGATTTTACAATAAGCTTTTAAAATAAATATATTTTTTTCTGTTTTCCATAGAAGAGATCACTTCACTGTTAATGCTGCACTAAAGTTGCTAGCCATCTCTGTTTGCTAATCTTTAAGGGTAAGTCTGAATGCTTTCTTAAACTCATTCCTTAGGCACATTGTATATAGCTCCTGTGGTACATAAGGTATTGATTCTAATTAGTGAGATTTGATATGAACAGCTTTTAAAATTTGATTTAATATTTGATTCTCAATTTTGACAATCTAGGCATCTGGATAAGAATTATAAGCATCTGATAAGAATGATAACAGTCATGAAAGAACATGTCATACTTTCTCACTGTGTTGGTTAGATTTACTAAACTGTCTCTTTTGTTTGTTTCTCTTTTTTATAAAGGATGCTTTTTTCAGTTAGGTTGGGGTGAAGGAGTGAATGAGAATACTGGAGCACTTAAGTTTTGTAAAAATAAAAGACATTGATTTTTAAAAAGATTTTAAGTGGTGGCAGACAGACTTCTGTGTTAGTATCATGAATTAATACTGAATGATGATACGGACCCAAACACTTACCAGCAATTCCTACTTCCATCAATTAGGCTCAAATCCTGAGTCCAGGTATTTTGCCTTCTCCCTGAGCACTGTCTTCCTGCAGACAGATTACTAGGGGCTCAGAGCTATTTCAATCACCTATTTATGTCTGCCAGGACCTTGTTATCAGTTTTTAGCTATCCATGTATCCTATATCACAGTATAGGACCCAGGACCTAAAACCAACTTGGCTGGCTATAAAACCAGGGATTGCCTACCTCTGACTCACTCTAGAATCAACTCTGAAGACACTCTACTTTTTTTTTATCACAGAATTGGTTCTGATAGTCCATACCCAATAGCCTTTCTTTCTCAATATCTACTTCACATACTTATCTACTTTACTCTTTCTTCCTCCTTCCCCCTCTCTTGATTTTATTTTATTTTATTTTTTGGTGGAGAGGAGTATGCTACTATAAGCAGCTTATCAAATGCCAACAAACATAAATATGTTCATATACAAAGAAAACCAGAAAATGAGGACTACATATGAAATAATAAGCTTCTATGACATGATTTTTAAGTATATTTATATTAAATTTAACACAATAATAACAAAATTTCCCTGCTTATCTCTGTCCACTTCGGAACTTCCTTTGCTCTTTTCCATATATTTTTAAATGTATCATTGATGCCATTTCCTTTCTTTTCTTTTTTCACCTTTTTTTCCTATCACTATCACTATCCACTTGTTTCCCCCACAATTTCCCCTCCAAAAAATAAAAGTCCTCCCTTGTATCAAATAAGTATAATCAAGCAAAACAAATACTCATGTTAGGAGCATCTGACTCTCCTACTTTTAGTGCATCGTTCTCCCTTCCTTTTCTCATTTCCTATTTTAGTTACTTTGTGATCACTCTATCCACCACCAGGGGCCAAATCTCACTATCACACAAGATCACGCTGATCACCAAGGTCAAAGGAACATGCTGACACTTTAAATAGACCACATGGACAAGAAGTGCATTCAAACAGCTGCATGAACTATTTACCTTATACTGGGATTCTTAATCTAATATTGGTAAACTATTTTCACTGTTACGCAGGTAAGCACTTTAGGAAAAAAAACAAAAGAGGATCAGAATCGTGGTGTTCTCCTGGAATCTCTTATATATTAAAAAACTGTTCCAACTGTGCTACACAGATTATCAGACATAGAATCAGAGGTTAAAAACTGTTTGACCCCTCTTTCTTGGTGGCTATTTCCTCTGAGGTTTGGGTGCAAAAATGGTTTGTGTCTATTTGGTATGCAATTGTAGATGACCTGTGGCAAATAAGCCTGGTGAAATCTTCAAGTTGTGGAACATAGTGGTGTTAAACCAAAAATTTCATTTCAACTCAACAAACATTAATTTTCTACTATGTGTAAGACACTAGAAATATGAAGAAAATCTAGGATTGCAGGGAAAAAGCATGTAGAAAAAAAGGATAAAACAAGGTAGAATAAAATTAAGTGTATAGAAAAGGTCAGAGTAGCCCAAGAGCTCTGAAGAGAGTGGCTCAGAAAAAAAGCCTCCTCAAAGAGGTAACAGCATATGTGGACCTTGAAAGAAGGTAATGTGGCTATTGGATGTCCTGCGAAAAAAGAACAGCATGTGCTATATAAATACACAGGGGGTGGGCCTTAACTGGGAAAAGGCACCTGATGATTAGGCTAAAGCATATAGCTTGTAAAGAGGAGTCGTGAAATGAGACTGGAAAGATAGTTTACCGATAACACAATTTAGAGTTAAAAGAAACTTTCAGATCAGTCAGTAAATATTTAATGAATACCTACTGTGTTCCAAGCATTGTACTAAGTGATGGGATTACAAAGAAAGGCCAAAGACAGTCCCTGCCCTTAGAGATCATTTAGCTCAATGCCTTCATTTTACAAATGAGGAAACTGAGGATCAAAGAGGTGATATGACTTACCCAAGGTAACACTGCTAAGTGACAGAGCTTGGATTCTAACCAGTTACTTGATATCCAAATTCAGTACTCTTTCTACTGTCTGGAGGTGGACTGTGGAGGGTCTCGAATGCCAGGCTGAGAAGTTTGTATTTTATAGTCAATGAAGATAAACTGACAGTTTAGGGGCAAAAAGTGATAGGATCAAGTCTATAAACTAGGAAGATTGCTTTGACAGCAGTGGAAAGGATGGACTAAGACGAGTAAAGAGGCTAGTAAAACAGTCCAGGGAAAAAGGTAGTATGACCTTGAACTAGGACAGTGGCAGTGAAAGTGAAAAGGAGAGTTTATTCCTTGATTTCAGGGCACAAACAACGAGAGTTATGGTAGATACAAAAATCAACGGGAGTTGCTCATGGGTGAATATGAATGGGTGAGTGAGAGAGAGAAAAGTGACAAAAGGCAGGGCTGGACTTTGAGTTTTCAAACCTGTGTTACCAGGAGGTCATTTGATGCCATCAGTGGAAATAGGGAAATTAGAAGGAAGGGAAGGTTCAGGGATTGAAAAGGGTGGAGAGGAGGAAGATGATAAATTCTGTTTTGAATAAATTGAATTTAAAGTACTGGCAATATATTTAGGCATTAGCTATTGAGCATATAATTAGAAAGATGAGACTGGGGGCTCAGAGCTACAGACAGATATTGGGAAACCATTTACTCAACAATATGCAGTTTGTTCCAAAGAAAGTAGTTTACTGTTATTGGCTTAATCTTAAAAGCAGTTTATTTACTTTGGTAGCAACGAATAAGTAAGAAAGGAAGGTGATAATGAATGAACTATTATTCAGTAAGGACTTACACTGGCATAGGGTTCAGGATATCCACATTGTCCTCAGTTGGTTGCTTCTCTTTTCTCAAAGGTATGTTGGGTGGTCTCTCAGTCTCAATCCTTCTTTTCTTTTCTCTCTCTAAGACTTCATGCAGTCTGATCATTTGTCCAGGTAGCAGGGACACATGCTGAGGGACTGACAACTAAGAATTCATTAAAATATAAGGCAAATAGATTAAGGGAAGCAATGTAATGGATGATGTTACATAACTGAGATGAACTTGGTCTGGTCCTGAAGGATTCAGACACCATTTAAGAGAATATTGTCTTTCTCCTTGTATTTTTATTCCCAGGGCTTAGCAGAGTGCCTATCCCGCACATAAGTGCTTAATAAAAGCTTATTTACTTGATGTGGAGAATTTTAGTTCTACTCAGATCCCTTGGGAGCACTTTTGAGTCAATTAGAGTCAATGAAGAGGCCTGTATTTGCCCAATATGAGCTCTCTCTTTGTGGTCTCAGAGCAGAACTTCTGATACCCCAGATACCCCAGACCCATTTTCTCTATTACACAATAAAATTATTTGAGAGGAACACATTGAGGGCCAGGGGTGATGCAGTCCAGGATATCTGAGGTTTGATCAGCAGCTAGGCACTAAGCCAGCTCACAACATATCATCTATAAATAAATGTGACTCACCAGCTATACTCTCATAAGCTTTGATGACCTTTGTGATAACACCATTAACATGAAACCATTAATTAATGAATGTTGCAACAGTTTAGATTTTTTTTAATATACTACACTCAATCCATGAAATCTCTAGTAGCAGAGATGGTTTTGTACTGAGCCATCCATATTAACTCTCCATTGTGGCCAACTGTGTGCATTTGTAAAGTAATTGATGAGTATAAACTATGGCTTTAGGAAAGAAATTTCATCTATACAAAGCAAACTAACCCATATGGGGACAGAATCCAATCTCCTTAGCATCATGTTTTAGCAAATAGGCTAGCTGAATCGTACCATTTATTTATAGACCCAGCTAGAGAAGCTAGATAATAGATAAATCTCTATTATAATAAAAGCCATCTGCATCTATACCAAATATTTCTCCCTCTCTCAAGTCCCTTCCATCTTTAGGTCTTTGGTCTTTTTGCTTTTTACTATCCTCACAATTGCTATGTAGTATGGAAATCAATTCTGCAAAATTCACATTTGTTGAATTCACATATCATCAAATTTTTAAAGCTGGAAGACATGTGAGATGTCATCACCACATACGGGTGCTTGGACACTTAATTTTACAGATGAGGAAACTGAAGACTTAACAGTACCTAGAGTGACTTGCCTATGGTCTTTTGACTCCCTGGCTAATGTTCTTCCCAATACCTCTTTTTTTAAAAATAAGGATCAAGGACAAAAATGTTCATTATCTCAACAAAAATCTATTAATTCATGTGATAGCAAGGACTTAAGAAATGAGACACTAGGAACTAATCCAAAGATATGGAAATTGGGGGGATCCTCTAAGCACTACCATTTATTGTAGCCCTATGTCCCTGTGTTGGATGCTGCTTATCAGAAAGATATTATTTGGATGACAGGCATTACATCTTTTTTTTAAAAAATGAGCTATCTTACTGCAACACAATGAACTATTAGCAGTAAAGCTATTTTTTTCTGATAAAATGTGTCAAAGAACACTAGATAAGTGCATACTTATTTTTGGCATAGTAGTTTTTTTTTTCCTTTATGTTATCACTCTCCAGTGACCACAGCTTCCTTCCATCTTCGACTTTCTTCCACCCCCTTGAAGCAGAATCCTCCCTTTTTTCAAAGAGATGCAGTAAAGCAAAACAATCCAATATACTGGCCATATATGCCAATATATGCCTTATTCCAGACCTGTAGTCCACCACCCCTCTGTTGAGAAGGGGGGAGGGTATGTTTCATCATCAGTCCTCCAAAGTCAAGATTAATTAGAGTTTTCATGACTTTATAACTGAGTGCTTTTCTAGAAACTTAGGGAATGAATAACCATTTAAATGTAACTGTTTTCTGTGAACAGTCCCAAGTCAACTTTCAAACTGGGAATCGTGCTTGTGTTTTGCCAACCAGATTCAAAACAACTTGTCAAAGATCAGGTAACAACCTAGGAAGAAGCTGATTGAAGAATAGGATGTGAGTCTGTCAGCCAATGAAACCAAAGCTTTATTTCTACCCCATTCCATTCCAAGAGGAAAGAGTGTGGGCCCAAGTTCAACAGGGAACTTTGACCTCTTAGAAAAAGAACCCAAGGTTAAATGTTAGCAGACACATTTTGAGATGATAAGGACCATTCCGCAGAATACTTTGTATATAAAGAATTTAGAGTCAAAGCAGCTAGCTTCAATCCCCAATTCTTGCAGCAGTCCCCATGATCTTTAGACTCACTTAAGAGGTCTGGGGATTCTGTCCCCATATGGGTCAGTTTGCATCATATAAATGAAAATTTTCTCCTAAACCTCAGTTTCCTCATCTATAAAATGAGGGGACTGGAATAGATAATCTCCAAGGTTCCTCCTAGCCCTCCATATCATGATTTTCAAATAATTTTTTCTTATTAATTTTAGTTTCTTATTAGAAAAGTAGCAGAATAAAGTTTAGATTATTTAAAAGTATTAAATTGTTTGCTAGTTTCCAGGAAACAGTAGATGACAAGAGAACTCTTTTGTGCTTGAGAAAAAGCACTAGAAGCCTTTTATTTTTTTCAAATGTGCTACTGAAAACTAAAATAATGAGCTATGAAAAAGAGCAAGAATTCCAGCAGATTATGTTTGGAAGACAAAGAGAAGCAAGTAGCTCTTACCTCTGTAATAGTAAGAATAAAACCTTTCCACTCCTCCCCACTTTCTGCGTTCTCTGTCTGAAAAAGAAGAAAAAAGTGGACAACAGACTAAACATATAAATAAACTAATTATAATCATCTTTGTCATTTTGTTTGATCAGTTTACTTTTTAAATTTTATTTTAGGACCAGACCTGTAGGGTCATTGGTATGGGATTAGTCTGGTACAGAAACTCCCTTTACTAATGCATCTCATCTATTATAGTTTTAGATGGTGGCATGCAATCAAGTATAGGATCTGCAAATACTTTCACACTGGACATTAGTCTGATTGTATAAAAGGGTTGTAACCAATGGAGTGATCAACGAGAAAGAAGAAACTTGCAGGTTTTGAGAAATTAGGTGACTAGTCCAATGACACAGAGACAATATGATTAGTATTAGGACTTGAACCCACCTCTTACTAATACAGAGGCCAGCTCTCTATCCTACTGTCTTGGTTAGTTTCTAAGCATCAAAAACATGTAAATTTGGGGCTCTAGAGCTGTGATTTCAGTAGTACAGAAAGTTAGCAATATAGAAACTCTTTCTACCAATGCATATCAACAACTCTTCAGTGGCTGATAGGGTTGGAGTTTCCTGGGGCACTAAGAAGTTAAGTAACTTACTAATGGTCATACCACTAAGTTAGAGACAGAGACTAGACTTGAACCCTACCTGTGCTTACTTCAATGCCAGTTACCTGTCCACTATGCTGCACTACCTAGCTAGAAACATACAAACCACTAAAAAGGAGAGTGAACTACAAGATGTATGCTCACCACCATATGGCTATGCTATAGGATATGCTAAGAAAATGGGTGGAAATGAGCTCTTTTATAGCTAATCTTCCCTGAATGTCACAAACTTTTAAAATCTATTTGAAATCGGCACTTGGCTTCAGCTTTTATGAGTTTGCAATATAATTAAGCAAAACGTAAGTAGTAATGAAACTATCCCCAGCAAACAAAGGAGTACATTTCTTGGTTCCATGGATAGACTACTGGTCTTGGAGTTAGCAAGACTCTGAGTAAGAGTTTGTTTCAGATACCAGCTATACAGGCCAACATAAGTAATTTAACCTTGATTTAACCTCTTTTAGCCTCAGTTTCCTCTGCTGTAAAATGGAGATAGTAATAGCACCTCCCCTAGAGGGTTATTATAGATAGCATGATGGTCAAAGCACATGAACAGGCAATTTCAGAGGTAGAAATTAAAGATATCTTTAAGCATATGGAAAAATGCTCTAAATCACTACTGATTCGAGAAATGCAAATCAAAACAACTTTGAGGTACCACATCTCACCAGTCAGATTGGCTAAGATGACAAAAC
>JAQQSV010013183.1:0-12588 GCA_028646515.1 Pseudochirops corinnae | reverse complement strand
AAATCCATCTGTCCCTGGGGATTTTTTCCTAGGGAGTTCTCTGATAGCTTGTTCAATTTCTTTTTCTGAAATGGGGTTGTTTAAGTAATTTACTTCTTCTTCAGATAGTCTGGGCAACTTATATTTTTGTAAATATTCATCCATTTCACCATAGTCATGATTTTTAATGCCACAGTAGTACTTCATTACATTCGTGTAATATCATTTGTTCAGCCATTTCCCAATTGATGAGCATCAACTTTCAGATGGGCAATTTGTAAATCAATTAGAAAAAAAATGGTGAACATGACTGACCTTATATGTAGTAGCTAGTACCTGATTTGATATGAAAAAAGTACTAAAACAATTCTTTTCTCAGTGATCCCTTTATCTGGGGCCATGTTTCGGTAGTCTGCTTAGAAAATTCATATTAGGATATTAAAATGTAAATATTTCCCATCGGGTAATATATTAAACCAATGTCAGAAATTAGAGCCTCAGCTCTAATCAATCTTTCAGATTAGCAAGAAAGTCTTGTATTTGGACCTTGAAGGATTCTGGTAGGAGACTGAGTAGTTGTTATTTAATGATAGATTTGACCAGATAATTAAGGGCTATTCAGGAAGGCAGGTCCACATTAGGATGCCCCAGTATGGGACTCTGAGCAATTTGGTGACAGCATTGATAGCATATAGGCATTAAATATCACAAAAGAGATAAAGTCATAAAGGAAATAAGAAGGAAGTACAAAACATTGTCTTCCTTAAAAGTTCATGTGGTGTAAGTTCTGGAAGAGAGAATGGGATCAAGTAGTAATTCTAAGTGCTTAACTTCAAAACTCAAAGGGAGTCTGTGATTTCATTGGTGTTTTTATTATGTTCTTTGTTAATGCAACAATCCCTTCATGATTTAGAATTCAATTTTCATGAGTTATTGTAGGAAAAAAACAAACAAACAAACAAAGAAATCACTCTGCAACTAACCCCTGCTGTACTTAGGTAGTCTGGTTCTTGGATGAGAACTATCCAATTTATCATTAAGTTTATAACGCCTTTCTATTGTACAAAGGACTTCTGTCCTACTTAGAATACATGGGAACCATTTAATATTCATACAAAGCAACCATTCAATATTTACGTATAATCATTGTTGAGTCTACCTAAACTAAAATGAATATTCACAAAATTAGGTGGCTTCTTGTCTTTTTCACTTCACAGGCTTTATTACATGCTTTATTTATCTGGTCTGCCACATCTGTGCTTCTTGTGATTAGTTATTTTGTTTTACGTGCTCTTGTCATCTGGATTCTCCTTCAGGGGTTACAAAAAGCTTGTGATTTCAATCATTTACTCTAGATCAGGGGTTCTTAATCTGTGGTCTGCATACCCCAAGTAGGTTTCTGAATTAGGATGGGAAATAATTTCATCTTTATTCTCACTAAATTTTGATTTCCTTTGTAATGCTGTATGTTTTATTTTGTACATTTAAAATCATTATTCTGATAAGGGATTCCTAGGCTTCACCAGATGGATGAAGGTGTTTATGACATAAAAATGGTCAAGGACTTCTGCTTTAGATATACTTTTTTTTTTTTAGAAGTTTTAATGAGAAATGTAAGGCCATGTTGTCACTGTATGTGTTAGTAAGGTCATGAGTTTTGGTGAAAAGAATCAGGACTTAGTCATATTCAAAAGCAAATTGTCATCTTGCTTAAAGCACAGAGACAGACATTTCCCTTCTGCTTTTGTTGAAAAAGAATTAAAATAATAGCACCAACAATACATTGAATCCCAAGTACCTTTGGCCTTGCAGAAATAGCATGAGCATTTATTGATGAAGATTTGTAAATAAAGACCATTTTGGAGTGTTTAACATCCCCAAAACCTCCCATCTTAGTCAACAAAATAACATTTTATCCCATTGTTATTTCCCATCCATTTGTTGAAAGGTCAGGGAATTCATGCAATCTTGACATCACTGTCTGCATAGTGACACTGAGGGACAGAATGTGATGACTAAAGCAGATTGCATCACAACGTGTGGGTTATTCATGTCTCCAATTATGCTGAGATACTTTTATACTTGTGACAAAGGATGTCTTTTTGCTTACATTTGAAATTCACATTCATGTACATGCTTTTTTTCCCCTCCCAGCTGCCAGCCAGTTCAAGTAGATATGAATTCTTTTTGATTGATGTTGTGAAAAAGTGTATATTTGTTTTGATGAATGAACTGCAACTAACTGTACTTGACTGTTTGAAAAGTCCAGTCAGGAGAAGTGAGTTCTACTTTTACAAATCAAATATTGATGAATAGTTTGGTTAAATGGCACCTTTTAAATTATTTAAGATTTTATGCTTCAGATTTGAAATCAGCACAGAACAGGTATCATTAGTTAGGATACACTTGAGATTACATTTAGAATGCTTGAGGTTATAAAAGTTGAACACATCAATGAGTATACTCATCCCCAAAGGGTTTCAATGCTTAATTTCCCCCCTTTGGTTTCCTGACATTACTGAATTCTGCATTTTAGTAAGATTTTAAATGTTGTAGCAGTCATTCCATAATGACCCTCTTTAAAATAATACAGTTGAACTTATGTGTAATTTATTTTTTCCAGTCTCATCTTTCCTTATTGTTTTCCAAGATTTGCTGCTCCTAATAATTTCCTGAACCTTTGCTTGTGGCAAATGCTCCAGATCATTGGTTAGTTTAATTATAGGCTTTTGGCTGAGCCGTGAACTCTGTTCCTTCAGGCAGAGCTTCCCTGGAAGCAATGACTCATCAGTCTAATGTCATAGAGCGGGATGCAAAAATTAAATGAATTAAAGGTAAAGAATCTTAGCAGCTGTGATTGGGCTCTGTGGGAGCAAGTCACTTTAGAGTCCTTTTTTAAGCCTCTGGTGAAATTATAATGATGTAACTATTATTTATAAGTACGGTTTTTACTAAGTGAAAAATCAGATTGTAAAGACTTGACATCTAACACACTACTGTGTTTTTAGATGATTGCCAAATAGCAAAATGAATACTGAGAAGGGGCTATATTTACCAAAAGGACATTTTCCTTCTGAAAGTCTTTGTAAATTCTGTGAAAATCAGAACATGTCCTACTCTACTAGGCAGTAGTACATTGCATACACTGATTCAAAATCTTTTTTTTCCTTTCCAGTTAATTATTTTAATTATTAAGTTAAAAATCCTCAGGCTCATATCATCTTGCTTTATAAAGAATGTAAGATATTTTAATTTACTTTACTTTCACAATAAGTATATAAGTGGTAACATGGAGTCATGGAAAGCGTGTTGGATTTGGAATCAAGAAGTCCTGAGTTCAAATTCTACTTCTGACACTTACCTGATGGTAACTTAACAACCTCTTTGAACCTCGGTTTCCTCACCTGTAAAAGAGGATACTAATATCTGTGGTATTTAACCCGTAAGATTGTGATTTCTCAAGAGAGAAATGATTGTGAAGTGCTTTAAAACTTTAAAGCTTCATATGTGTCAAAGACTGTATGGCAGCATACTTATCACTCTACTTGAAGAAACAGGTTGTCTCTTCTCTATTTATTTCTATCTTGGAAGAATTTCTTCAGTTGAAAAAAAAATTAACTTCTTCAAAACAAAAGTACTTTATAGAAAGGAATTGTAAATCATCAACTAATAATCCAGATCCGGGGTACACAAACTGTGGCCCTCTGTCTATGTTCAGTCCACCGCCTGTTTTTGTATAACCTGTGAGTGAAGAATGGTTTTTCACATTCTTCAAAACAATTCAATTTTATTTTAAATTGTCAAAAACATTCACAAGGGTCATACAAAAACAAGTGAAGGGTAGGATGTGATCTATGGATCCCTGCAAGGTGGTCCTTTTAAAAGTCCCATGTGAACTTTAGTATAATACAGTTTTGCAGAACAGTGTGACATGATGATTAGAGAACTGTCCTTGGAGTCAGGAAGATGAGAGTTTGGGTCCCACATCTCCCACTTACCCACATCTGGGTAAGTAAATTAAACTCTGTGCTCTAGATGACTCACTACCGCTAGAAGTTATAGAGAACTTGCCCATCTACGTTGGTAGGTTGAACTTCCTTAGAAGGTTGCTAATTATATTAGTGAAATAACAGGAATAAAAAAATGTGACTTTAAAGACAATCTGTATTCATTCATTATTTATTGTTGGACTAAAATGGCACCAACATCCCTGGGGCCAACATTGTATATTTTGGTTGGGGAAGACATTATTGATAGTCTTTTTTAAAATTAGATATAACAAATCAAATGTTAGCCCTGCAAAATACAGATACCTGATTCAACTCCAACACAATTACAAAGTTGGACTAGATAGATAATCTCTATATACCAACCATAACTCCTGCTCTGAATCTTAAAATGCTATAATCTTATGAACACTAAGCAAAGTTTTTACATTTTTTACTTTTGTCTTTGAAAAATATGAATTGATAGCTTTTCTTTCAACACCTTCTATAGTTCTTAATGTATCCATCTACGCTTCCCTCTCCCACAGAACTGTCTCTCATAGAGTTAAAAAGAGGGAAGAAACTAGTTCAATGAAATGCATTAGGAAAAAGCTGACATTATATGCAGCGTTCCACATCCACATTCCTCTTGACTTTGCCAAGAAACACAGATGAAGTTTCTTCTCATATAACAGTTGCTAATGTTTACAGTGTGATATGTGTGTATGTGTATATTTTCACTAGATCCTTGAAACTATCATGTAAAATTAAAACTATTATTATCCTTTTACAGATAAGGAAACTGATACTAAGAATTTTAGTCTTTTGTGACATAACATAGCTAGTAAATGTATAAGATAGGATTTGAACTCAGGTCTTTCTGACTCCAAGGTCAGCATGCTATCTATGATGCCACCAAGCTATCTTATATCTTCTTATATCATATCAGAGTTCTTTGGTGTTGGACTTGGTACTTACAGTTTTGCAGCATTCAAGTCCAGTTGCTTTGTCATTGTTCTTTTCATTTATATATTTCATTTATGTATTACATAATTGTGTACATTGTTTGCCTGTTCGGCTTGTCACTTTACATCTGTTTATATGTATCATATTATTCCATAATAATATTTCGTTACATTCCTTTGTCACAGCTGTTTAACCATTTCTCAGTGCATGCACATCTACTTTGAATGTATTTCTCTGCTAGTTCTCTGCTGCTACAAATATCTTGTTCTATGTTCTCTCTGTCTGTCTGTCTGTCTGTCTCTCTGTCTCTCAGATTGTTTTGTTTTCCCAAGTAACTGGACCAATTCATAGGCCCACCAACAATGCATTAGTATATATACCTTTCCCCAAACCCTTCAGCATTAATTAGCTATGTCCGTTCTCCCATTTTTGTCTTTTTTTCCATTTTAGTAAGGCACAAAAACAAAACAAAAACAACCCCATCATTGAGTATCTCTGTGAGGGAACCATAAAGATATAAACACACTCACCTTGCTCTTGATGGATTTAAGGTTCTAAGTATGAATGGGACCTTCCGTTGTTTTCATTTCCCGGCCCAACACTAAATATACATTTTTAATACTTATTTGCTTCTTTTATCCAATGTATGCCCGATGTATTTTCTCGTACAGCTGCCCTCTCTTCCTGCTGTTTGCCGGAAGAATATTTCCTGCTGCTAGCTTGCCACTGAAGTGACCTAGACTGTGGTGTGTCTGTTAATAACAGTATCAAGGGCAGCAGATTGACTGAAAAAGATGCATAAAAAAAGAGTGAATAAGAGTGTTGAAAATTTCTTTAGATATTTTAAGCATTAATATTTAGATAATTAAGTAAACTTTTGTTTACTGATGTGAAGCAATGGGCTTAGGATGTTAGAACTTCCTTCGAAACCTGTGATTCCAAAGGCCAGAGGATTTGGTGGTTCTGTGTTAAGCACTACAGAAATTAATATAGGGATATTTTAAAATAAATTTGTATTTATTTCAATTATCAAAGTCAGACATGGTGGTGCAAACTGTAATCCCTACTGCCAGGGAGGCTGGGGCTGGTGGATCTCTTCAGAAATTCTGAGTTGCAATAGGTTTTGCTGATCTGTATGTCAAATAACCAACTGAGGTCAGAAGAAGAGCAGGTCAAAGCTTGCTTGCTGATCAATGGTAGGATCAGGTCCCTGAGTAGCCCCTGTACTTCTAGCCTGGATGATTAGCTTTTAAAAATGATATTAATTTAAAAATATATTTATTTTTTCTTACTCCTATCTACTCTCATCCACTGCAAAGGAAGGAAAGAAAGGAGGGAGGGAAGGAAAAAGGAAGAAAAAAAGAAATATAAAAACATTATATCATATAAACATAGTTGTTGATGAATATTCAGATTAAGAAATTAATTTTTAGGGATTTTTAAATGACATGAATACATTTAGAGTTGTTTCTTAGTCTTAAACAGCACATAGACTATTAACTAGTGCTTGTATTGTTTCCCCATACAATAGTATATTAAGATTCAGGTTATATTAAGGGTCTTGACTCTAATGAAAGGGCCTATGAGTAGAAAAGAAAAACAGAGTTGGGATGGGTAGAAATTTCAAAGAGAGATAATGAAGTTAAAATCCAATATTGTGAACAAAATGAAACAAAATTAAACCTTTTCCATGAACCAAATGGCCTTACAAGCTGAAATCCATTTTTTTTTTTTGGGGGGGGGAGATAGTTGAATTCTAGAAGAACTTAATCTCCCCTGCTCTGAGTAGCTCTGCATCATCATCAATACTGTATCATTCAGCTAATTATATTAAAGAATATTGGAATAGCATTCTGGTGGCAGGTCTATGTGTCAGGGCCAGAATGAGTAAGTAGGAAACTCTGTTTCCAGTATGGGAATGGGGCAAAGATAAATAAAATTCAGCAAAGAAAGGGAGGAAGTAGAAAATGAAATGCTTTCTGAAAGGCCTATATTATAATGAATTCGCTAGATGACTTGCATCCTAGAAAAAGACTTCCTCCCATAAAGCCCATGGACTCATTACATTATAGTTTCTGGCCTAATGGTCCAGTGAGTCCAAATTTAAGCCTTATTTCCTGATCCTTAGTCTATCATCTCCAAAAGCATTTCTTCTTTCCTTCTGGATCTCTTGAGGCAAAAATAGCTCTCTGGTTCCTCTTGAGTGAATGTAACCATCCCCCACTTATCAAAATAACTCCAACATCTACAAACCTCTTCTTGAATTTTTTTATGCTTCCTCCAAATGCACACCCAACTTCCCAGGGTAAATCTGCTCTTATGACTTAACCTTGAATTCCCTAGGTGAAAATCCTTAGAAGGGTTTTTATGTCATTGGTGTCCTTCTTAAGTGACCAGGCTACTGCAGGGTGTCTACCCCATTGTAATCCCTCATATTTTTAATTGGTATTTGTTGCCCTAGGGAACAATAACACTAGTACTTAAGAATAAAGCTAATTAAACTATGCAAAATGTCTGACAGGGGGCTACTGTAGGCAAGTTACAAAGTTCCCCTTTAAGTGAATATTTAAAATAGCGTCTCAGTAGATGCCTGGAATGGAATCCCAGTTGAGAAGATATTAGTTCTTTTCCAGGCTTATTGACTAGATATTCACACATGCCATACTTTCATATTAGTAAATAATATTAGGGAGATGAGAAAAGCTACCTGGTATAGTGGGTATAGGAATATCTTTAGAGTCAATAAGACCTGGATTCAGTTCCTGCTTGCAAACCATACTTTGGTTAATCAGCAAACTTTAATAGGTAGCTTAATAGGTGCTAGACTATAGGTAGCTCCGTAATTATTGAAAATAATAATAATAATAATAAATAAACCTCTCTGGGCTCCAGGCTAATCTTTATGATTCTATTACAGAAAAATTGCCAATCCTGATTAGTGGAGGAAGTTTCTACATTGGAGTCCTTTATACCAAGGAAATCAAAGAACCGGATCTCCCTTCCCACAATAGCTATCACAATAAAATGTAGCAGAGAGTGACCCAGTAGAATGACTAGTAAATGATGAATGGGATTGTTCAAGGATATTAAATATTTTTATTTATTAACCTCAATAGTCAGGCAGTTGATCTGTTTAACTGTGCAGAGAACCAATGTAAGTTGTTGCTTATTTAAAATTGCTTTTCAATTAATAGGCATATATCTGCTTTTCCTTAGATGTTCCTCCTCTCCACACACACACACACACACACACACACACACACACACATACACCCTAACATCAAAATTGAAAAAAAAAGAGACACATTTTTGGTAGATCTAATTTGGTTGTAAAGAAGACTGAATAACCAAATGAATCCTACCAGAGTCTCCTTATTTCCATCATTTTAGACATGACCTAGAATTGTGGTACACAAATTTCCATGGGAAATTCCATGTATCCTGAGGGATACTTTCTTTAATTAATCCCAAATCATGACAGGTATAATAATACAGTGTATGCAAGAGAACAAATCTTGAATAAAATTCAATGTGGGAACATAGGAGAGGTTATGTATTTTATTAATGAAACATTAAATAAATCACAATCACCAATGAATTTAAGGTATTGTGGAAATGACTGCTCTGTGCCTTTGTGAACACTATTTTTTTTAAAAATAAAAGGTCTCAAATGT
Source organism: Pseudochirops corinnae (assembly GCA_028646515.1). Classification (NCBI taxonomy): domain Eukaryota; kingdom Metazoa; phylum Chordata; class Mammalia; order Diprotodontia; family Pseudocheiridae; genus Pseudochirops; species Pseudochirops corinnae. Next base: position 3,983 of record JAQQSV010013183.1, on the reverse strand, counting down.
GCGTTTATTCTTGCGCTTACTCTAGATCTCAGTTTTTAGCAACATGATCCTTCCTTCTCAAAACTCCTCTTATTTCTCTTATTCACTTAACACAGTGTACCATATCTTTTTCTTTCTATATCATCTTCATGATTTAAAAAGCAAGATTCAAACCCAGTCTTTTTGTTGATGAGCTAAATCACCTATTCTACAGTGAATCCTTGGTTTCGAATTAACTGTGGAACATAATTAGTAAGTTCTCTGGTCCAGTAAGAATTAGATTTACCAGATGTCAAATACTGATAACCTTGAGCAATATTGGCAGTGGGGGCTGAAATGTGGGTGCAGAAACAAGGAAGAAGTACAGGGCATGCTTATTTCAAGGGAATGAGACTCTCAGCATTGAAGTGCAGAAGTGTCTGACATGCTTGTCACAATGTGCTATTAAAATATGTTGCAGCATCATTTTTCAATATCCACATCCACCAGACCAAAAGGAAATGGAAGCTTCTGCGTCAATAATTATGCATAAGAGCAATTAGTCCATGAACTACAAAGCTGCCATAGAAGCCATGAGTCTTAGGCTGAAAACAAAATTCTTGGCTCTTCGTCAAAGTTTAATTTTTGATAAAAGACTTTAGTTGGCTTCAGTATTTGTCTAGCACCAGGACACCATGATCTCATGACAAAATTACATTATTTCTTAATAAGAAACAAGAGCATGAAAGAGGTTAGCTGTGCCTCATTTTCATGAATTTCCATTCATTTAATCCAATTGTAGACACATGTATTTGGTTCAAAATGAAGATCTAAGATGCCTTTAGATCTAAGATCTCTATTTTAAGAGCCTGAAATAGAAAGCAACATATTAGATTTGGCTAATATTTTTGAGCCAAAAACAAATTAATGACAAACAGAGTAAGAGAAAAGTTGTATATTTAATTGAAGATCATCTCAAAGTATCTATGTTGCAGATACTATAAAACCATCAGTACTAATGTAATGGAAGATGTTATTACCGTAACATCCACTATACCATGCTTCCTCTCCTTCCTATAGTATGTGTAGTAGGAGTAGAAGGATTAGCTCTGTGTTAGCTCAGCTACTAGGCATGGTGAGGCTAAGAAATCTCTTGAGCTTAGGAGTTCTGAGCTATAAACATTTATGGTGATTGTGTGTGTAGGGTGTATGTGTGTGTGTGTGTGTGTGTGTGTGTGTGTGTGGTGGGAGAATTCTATGGTGATCAGGTTAAAACCAGCCTAGATTGGAAATCTTGGATAGGGCCAGAAAGGTTACACATTTGATCTGGGTGAGATAAGGAGAGCCATTGGGGGAGGGGGAGAGGATTAAGTCTCCTACTACTTTAAGTAGAGAATCTGAGGGTGGATAATCATTTTGGCAGGTATATCGTGCATGGAATGCCTGTGCTGGGTGGGAATTTCAGTAGATGGCATCTAAACTCTTTTTTCATTTAAAGGTTCCATCATTCCATTCTTTGATTCCATGTTGTTACTTAGTGGTATAGTAATAATGTATGAATCAAGTCTGGGGATTGCCAAATTACAGTTGACAAATGTAGTAATAAAAGTAAAAAACAAGTAATAAAATAAAAACTTAGAAATATAGAGAAATGTCGTAGAGAATCAGATTCTTATACTAAGATGGAGCTGTTGATGTTTACCAAAAAATGCCATGTAACTAAGAATAATCCCTACTTGATGTGACATTTAACTAGCCCAGTTATTATTATTATTTGGTTTTTTTTGTATTAAGGAACAAAAATAAAACAAACAAAAACTTCACGGCCTTCCAATAATCAGCTACATCTCTGAATGTAGTACCATCGTGACAATATTTGTGTTGATGTTATGGAGAGTTTACATCTATATGGTGGATTAAGCTTAATTAAGTGCTTCACATTTACCTGATTTATCATTCAAAACAAGTTTATGAAGTAAGCACATTTTCCAGATAAGGAAAGGAAGGTTCAGAGAGGCCAAATTACTTAACCTTGATCATGAATGTCTTATTCATCAGAGATTTGAATTTAGGTCTTCCTAACTACACGTCAAGAACATTAACCACTACCCTACATTGTCTCTCAAATGTATGTACGTCATAGACATGTACAAGGACAGTGCTTACTTAACACATTCCCTACTTGCATGTGTAAGATGATTTTACTTTCAAATGTTTTAGCTGAGAAATGTTGATGTATGAGGACAAATGTCATTTCAGAATTTGAAAAAAATATACATATATGTATGTACACCCACAAATGCATATATTTATTTCTACATACATACACAAATGCCTACATATTTGTATATATACAAATAATAAGTATTTAAGTTTTTATTCATTGAATATACTTCAACATCTTTGTATAACCAAAAGATTACAAGTGATAAGTCTATCTTAACATGAAAACCTTTAGACTTTCTGGCAAATGACTAAATTACGCCTTAGGAAGATCTCTTGTTTAAAGTTAATACTCTTGGTCACCTGACAAGCAAAATAGTAGTTCAGTCACTTTCTATAATCCTCTTCAACTTTTCACAAAAAAAGAATTTTGCTCCAGATTTGATTACAGCTAAATCCACATAAGAAGACACATGCCCTAGTAAAGTAAAAATTTTATGGATAAACAAGAACTTTAATACCTAGAGGTTTTCATTCACTTTCCTGACCAGCTTTCCCATCCAAGAGAGTAAAGCCCAAGCAAACTCTCAAGATCATGCCAGGAGGTCTGGACTGGGGATAGGACTCCCTACAGGTGTATTGACTCTCTGCCTGGACAATATTTTCCCTCCTACCCTAATGGCTGAACAGCATAGGATAGAGAAAGGAGGAGATTGATGTATGACTGCATTGGTCCTGAGGGAAAGATGAATAGCAACCCAATTGGGGTCAATTTTGTTGTCCCCAGAGATTGTACAGAGGAGGGATTCAACGTACTTTTAATGACTCTACCTAAACACCCTCTTTGTCATCCCATAAAGTGCAATAGACATGGTTTGTACCTGAGCAAGACAAGTAAAGAAGAATAAAGGAAAGGATCAAGTGATATGTTAGTGTTCATGGTAAGGTCTTGCCTATTGGAGAGAGGACTAGAAACCTGTCCAGGGAGAGTGCCATCTCCCTAGAGATAACTAAGAGAAGGGACTCAGTTGGACAACCTTCATATTGTCCAGTTTAAGGACATGGAAGGAGGCTTGTAGCCTAACCTCAGGGAGTGGGACACTGCTCACTGGGTAAAGGAGAAAGGATGCAGGGAATGCCAACCAAATTGCACCATTGCCAAGCATTAATTAAGCACCTACTATATATCAAGCACTATGCTAAGTACTGGGGAGATAGAGACAAAAAATGTGTCTCCCTTGTTGAGAAGCTTGCAGTCTTGTAGGAGAATAAACATACAAAAAACCCACACAAATGAAACATACAGGATGAATTGGATGTAATATAAGAGGGAGGGTATTAGCATTAATGTGTAATCAGAAAAGGCTTCTTGTGGAACATGAGATTTTAAGTGGGACCTGAAGAAAGCCAAGAGATACAGCTGATGAAGGAATTGGAATACCTTATGAGTGCGATAGCAGCGATCACTATCACTGGATTGTAGACTCCATGGAGGGAAATAAAGTATGAGAAAATTGGAAACTTAAAAAAGGCCCAAACACAGGATTTTATCTTTCTTTTTTTTAAATTTTATTATACTTTGCATCATTCATTTCCACAAGATTTTGAGTTACATATTTTCTCCCCCTCTTTCCCCCACCCACCGCCACCAAAAAAACAGCCATCCCAGTGTGTCTCCCCTCCCCCAGTCTATTCTCTCCTATGTCACTTCTTGGTAGGGCAGTATGGATCTCCCAACCACAGTGCTTGTGTATCTCAAGTTCCAGTTGGGTGTAGTCAATAATAATAATAATAATTGTATATATAGATAGAAAGATAGATGCATATTCATAACATTTGATTATGGAACTCCAGATTCCAGG
>JAQQSV010013182.1:0-12588 GCA_028646515.1 Pseudochirops corinnae | reverse complement strand
TGATTTTCTTGCAACATTCTTATTTCTCTTCCCAATTTTTCCTCCACTTCTCTTATTTGGTTTTGAAAATCCTTTTTCAGCTCATCTCTAGCTTTAAGGCATTCTTCATGTTTATTGGAGGCCCCTGGTGGGGGTGCTCTGGCTACACTCTCCTCTTCCCTCTCTTTGCCATGATCCTTCTTTTCCCCAAAGAAGGAATCTAGGGTTTGGGTGCTGTTCTTACTTTGCTTCTTATATTTATTCTTACTCATGGTTGGTCAGTCTGTGATTTTTTTTTTTTAATTTCTATGGGGCTCTGCTTCTAGAAGGGAAAGCTCTGTCCCAAATCGCTGGGGTCCTCTCGGCTGCCGTAGCTCTCAGGAAGGTGCTGGGTCCCTTCCTACTTATTTCCAGCTCACTGGATAATGAAGACTCCAGAACCGAAAGCCTAAGACCGCGATCTGGATCCAGGCTGCTCAACACGAGAGCACTTGGCCTCTGAACAATCGCTTAGTCCCCCTGCTGTCTGCAGGCTGCGGGCACGGAAGCTGCAATGCAGAGGCGGATGCACTTGGTGATTTCATTAGTTCCTATGGCATCATCATTATGTTGCTTACCTTTCCTGTCCTAATCTCTCTGATGAACTCCATTATCCTGTGATATTAAACAACTTCAGAGACATAGTTTCTCCATAATTAATCATTTTATTAATAATGCTGACCTGTTATTAATAAAAGAGGTCAGTGGCACTCTCAAATGCCAAAGACCCTCATGGTGGCAGGCTCCCAACTTACATGTTTTTGGAAAAGTGGGTGTACCTGAGCGTAGCCATCAACTCTAATTTGTTAACAATTAATGTGAACATGAATATTATAAAGAGATGTGGGTTCATTCTGATGAAGGTCTTGACAAAAGGGAGAATCCACATTATCCCAGACCTCTCTTAGTAAACACAATGGGTAAGAACCTTCCCATTCACCTAACTTAGAATTTCTTTATTGTCTTTGATTAGATCTTAGCTTTCCTGGCTGAGTAAGTCTTTGAGCAAGATTTCTGACACTGGTTTATTTCCAGATGAGGAATTAGAAAAGAAGAAAAACCTTGGTCCTAATTCAATAATTTGTCATTAAGTAAAGTAGAGAAATACTAATTTCTGTCACTCCCATCTCTAACTGCCTTTCAGACCTCTCAAACTGGATGTCCAATAGATATCTTAAACTCAACATGCCCAAAAAAGCTTTCATTGTCTTTCCCTATAAACTCAGCCCCCTCCTAATTATTTGTAAAACACAATATCATCTTTCCAGTCCCCCAGGTTCGAAGTCTACCAGTTATCCCAGACCCCTCCCTATGTCTTACCCCTCCATATCCAAGCTGTTGCCAAAGTCTGTCGACTTCACTCGTGCAACATCAATCAGATATGCTTTCTTCTCTCTTCTGACTGCCACCACTCTAGTTCAGGCTCCCATCACCTGTCTTGGTTATTGCAATAGCTTGCTGGTTCGTCTGCCTTTCTCAAGTCTCTCCCCACTCTAATCCATCCTCCATTCAGCCATTAAAGTAATTTTCTTAAAGTATAGAATCAACCTTGTCACCCCCACCCCCACATTCAATAAACTCCAGTAACTTTCTATTCCTCTAAGAGCAAATACAAGATGTTCTATGTGATGTTCAAAGCCCTTTATCACCTATCTCCCACTTACCTTTTCAATCTTCTTACACATTATTCCCCATATACTCTTTGATCCATTGACGTGACCTCTTGGATGTCTCATAAACAAGATACTCCATCTTTTGGCTCTAGGTTTTTTCTCTGGCTGTCTCCCATGCTTTCTTGTCTTCTTTTAAGTCTCAACTACAATCCCATCTTTTACTAGAAACCTTCCACAATCCTCCTTAATTCCAGTGCCTTCCTTTTGTTGATTATTTCCAATTCATCCTGTATATAGTTTGTTTTGGATAAATCGGCTTGTACGCTGTTTCTCTTATCAGATTGTAGACTCCTTGATGGCAGGGACTTCTTTTTGTCTCTTTTTGTATCCCCAGTGCTTAGCACAGTCCCTGGCACAAAGTATTCACTTAATAAATGTTTATTGATTGATTTTTGATATGTTCAATAAACTATGTGATCACTGTTTATTAAATATACGAATTCTATGAGTGTGGGTAGAGCCATATAACTTGAGAGAAGAGAGTGCAGAGTGCAGAATCTCTGGAAGTGTGTATAGACTGATTATTTGAATTGCTTGAGCAAGGTTGTCTTCAACTGCAACCTAATTTTGCCTTTAAAAAAATCCAGGAGATGAAAAATAGGTTTTTTTTTTTTGTTCAGTTGTTGTCAGTCATGTCCAACTCTTTGTGAGCCCATTTGGGGTTTTCTTGGCAAAGATACCAGAGTGGTTGGCTATTTCATTCTCCAGCTCATTTTAGTGATGAAGAAACCAAGACAAACAGGGTAATGGGATTTGCCCAGGGTCACACAGCTAGTAAGTATCTCAGGATGGATTTGAAGAGATGAGTCTTCCTGATTCTAGGTCTAGTACTCTACCATACCACTTTGCCAAGTCCTAAATCTAATTGATTTTCCTTGGTTCAGTTACATTGGGGTGCTAATCACTGGTCATATTGGGAAGAACATACCAGAATTAGGTCAGGAGGAGTTAGCATTAGATAAAACTCCTAATTTATCAGAAGTACTCTTAGAGCCCTAGAACCTTGAGGAGAAAAATGTAGTCTTAGTGAGAATCACTTGCCAGGGAGAGTGTCTGTCTGGAAACAGACAGTGACTGTCTGAAAAATAACAATGTTTGAAAAGCCAGGTTTGCTACATTTCATTCCTCCCCCAGGGTTCTCCAATATCCTTAAAGTGGGTTGAGGTTATCTCTAAAATCTTCCATTGTCTTCAGCTACCACTGATGGTGTACCCCGCCAATTGTTGAAGATTTCTGAATCCCAGTTCCATCCAACCACTTAACATTCAGATTAGCTTTTATGAAGGAATATTTACTTTAAAAGTATAGCAATAATAAACATACAAGCATACCTCTCCTCCCTCTTACCCTTAACACCTAGGGTCATAATCCCCCTTTGCACCACCTGTCTCTGAGGAGAAAAAGATTAGGTTCACAGTTTAGTTTAGTCCTAAATTCCAAGCCCTCTTGAGCTCATGTCCCAAGCACCCTGGCTTTTCAGGGCTTCCCTGCCAAGCTATCTGGCTTCAACATCCACCGTAGAATACTGGCTCCAAGGTCACCATGCCTCAATTCAGGTTTCAATGGAGATTCCCTCCCTCTCCCCTAAAACTGAGAAGGACCAATGAAGTGGAACAAGACAAACACCCTAAGCCTGTTTCTTGGGGCCCCAGGGTATAAGTGAGAGAAGAAAAAGATAGCCCTCACCCCCTTCATCTGTTTAGTACATGGTCTCTGTGTTTTTAGGCAAATCTTCACCGTTCTGGACACAAAGCAGACAAATTACTCAGAAAAAAGACAGCAAAACTGTCCCATTCTGCAACTTTTAAAGACACAAATTGTTCTATATACACATCCAATGGAAAAAGGCTACTCCCACCCACACAGTAGAACCCAGGCTGTTTTCTCTCCAAAACAGAGTCAAGCGATCTGGGCATACTCCAAAGCTTTCATTACAGTAGAAATTGGGACAAAATCTGGCATTGACTTCAGCTCCCAAATCTCTGACAGTTTGGTCTCCCAACCTTTCAAAGCTTACAATGTCACAGCATATTTCATCTAAGGACAGGAAAAACAAACACAAAGAGGCAAAGAAGAGACACAGGGGAGATTAAGACCTGAGGCATCTTTCTCAACTCAGAGGTTTACAGTTTGCCCATGTAACTAGACAGAAAGGATCAGATCATACAGTCAGTGCCTTTTTAAACCATTCTCAGTTCCAGGACAGTGGTCAGTTGAAAGTCTCTCTTTTACATGGTAAATTGATCCCAAATAATTCATACACATGCTCTGAAAGTCCATGTGGCATTGCTTTGAAAGAATATGAAGTGCATGCATCCTCATAAGGAATGATCTCCTTTACCAATCCAACTGTTGTAATAAGATGACATCAGCAAACACAGACCCAGGGGATCTAATCCACATATGAAATCTGTGTGACCAAGCACACCAGACTTGCATTTTTTGTAACATTACATTTCTATTTCTTTGAGATTAAAAAAAATTCCCATAGTAATCCAGTCAGTGTATTATCCTTATTTTAAAGTGAAGAAACTGAGTCACAGGGGATTTAGTCAGTTTACTCAGGGTTACACCAACTGACAAGCATCAGAGATAGTTCTTGAGCATAGTTCTTCTAATTTCTAATTCTAAGATCAGTGTTCTTTTAAAAGAATGTTTCATTGATGCATTTTGTCTTTGCATTATTCATTTTTGTGTAAAGAAATGCAATACTCTCACCTCCCAGTCATCTAAGTGGTACAACAGATAGAGGGCTGGGCATGGAATCAAAAAGACCAGATGCTGCTCAGCTGTGACCCAGAGTCAGTCATTTAAAAGACTGCCTGCTTCAGTTTCCCCAACTGTAAAACGGGGATTTTAAAAAGCACCTACTTCACAGAATAGTGATGACCAAATGAGATGTTTGTAAAGTGCTAAACATAATACCTAGTATATTATAGGAGCTTGTTCCCTCTTCCCTCATCCCTTGTACATATTAAATTCATATTAAATTATTTCCTTAAGATAAAAAAACCAATTAAGTATGAACATCCATTACATATCTTGTCATATCTGAGAATGTGTACAATTGTTCCATTTCTCTCCTCTAAGAATATATGTCACATTTTATGTTCTCTGGGACTTTCAAAACTTTTTCAGTTCCTCAGAGTTGACTTCCTTTTAGTGATCATATCATTTACATTGTTTTGAGGGGGGTTGGGGAGTACATTTTTTCTTTTCTTTTAATCTTTATTATTTCATATAAGCTTTTCTATGCTTCTCTGGTTTCCATATTTTTATTTTTTGTCCAAAAATATTATTTTATCATATACTTTTTTCAGTCTTTCCTTGATCAATCTGAATCTACTTTCTAGTGCTTTACTGCCATAAGACGTACTGCTAGGGATATATATTTCAGATATTCCTTTCTGTTTTTAACTGCCTTTGAGGTAGCCAAAAATGGAATCCCTGAAGGGAATTAGATTAGTATTCTTTCAACTCCACCAGACAGTATCCATTGCTACTTCTTTCATAGCTTTGGTATAGGACAAGGGAACTGAACAATGTCATTATAGTGTCAGAATCTCAGGTTCTTTACTTTAACTTGGGACTAACAATACAGAATTACTTTAAAAGGATGTTGCAAATGCTGATTCATATTTACATGCCTTTCTATCCCTGAATTAAAATAATTACTTAAACATGATGTATAATTAAGAAGTATATTATTTTTAGATGTGATCTGTGAAGGTGGCACTGTAAAAGCAAACTTTAAAGATCATAGACTCTATAAGAAATTCTATCTAATAGGATTTAAGGGATGAGTTTGTTGTGAAAAGAGAACTTGAAAGTCATAGCTAATTATCCCTAGACTAATAAGAATGTGTGCTCAAGGCTGAATCTTGCAGAGATGAATAGGAGAGTGATTACTTGATACACAAAGTAAGGTCTTTAAATTCTTACTGTTGCCTCCCCTGCTATCTCTAGAATAATAGCTCTTTGTACCACTTTATAGAAAACACTCAAGGATTTTTTCTTAAAGAAGATGAAGGAGATGGGAGCTGCAGGAAATAGCACAGTCAAGCTACCCCTAAACTCATCTCCAGAAAATATTTCAGACCAAATTCTGATTGGAAAATCCAAGAAAAAATCATAATGAGCCCTTTGTCCAGCCCACATCAGAGGGATACACACAGACACTGACAAAGAGAACACCATGCAGGACAGCTAGGTGACTCAGTGAATAGAATACTGAACCTAAAGTCAGGAGGACCTAAGTTTAAATCCAACCTTAGACATTTTGTGTGACCCTCGGCATGTCACTTAACCCTGATTGCCTCAAAAAAAAGACTTCATAAAACAATAAGGGATATTAAAACACATACACACACTCACTCACACACACACACACACACACACACACACACACACACACCATGTGAAACACTATGGCACTCAGGGAGATGCTAGGCACCAGGAAAAAAAGGGGTTCCCAGGCCTATACCAGGACAATGCATGCAGGGTGCATGGACAACTTGCAGCTTTCTCACCCATTACTTAGTTCTGGGTCACAAATCCAGGACAGATTGAGAAGAGGACATGTGCTGGGAGGTGGTATTGCGGGGTGGGGGCAACCCTGGGTGGTATAATGAACAAGGACCAAATTCAAAAGCAAGTAAGAACAGTGTGGCTCTGATTCTAGGAGCAGAGTGGGGTCTCGATTTCATATTTTAGCCCAGTCTGAAACTTACAAAGGAATACATAGGGCAGGATCAAAAGGAATTTTAATCTCTCTGAATCAGTGGAGTTTTTCCATTTGGCTGATTGGAGCAGCAGCATCTGCTCTTGTTCAATTTAAAACCCAAATCAAGAGCTTGAAGAGCTTAGACCAAGAAAGCAGCAGTTGCTTTGCCCAAGATCAGCCCACTTTGGGAGCACTGAAAACCTGTGAGTCTCCAGTATGAGCTGACCTTAAGATCCTGGAATAACAGAATACTCAATGCCCCAAGAAAACAGCAACAGGATCATAGATGTTCTATCCAGAAGTTCATAGAGCCCAAATCCAACACCAAATCTGAAGCTTGGAAATGGGCTGGAAGAATGAGCAAAGAAAAAAACAAAAGCATTATAAAACCTATTATTGTGACAGGGAAACTCAAGATGCAAATTTACAAGGGGGGAATCACTCTAAAATATCTACAGATAAAGCCTCAAAGAAAATAGAGCATAGGCACGAATTAATATAGAATTTCTGGAAGAGATGATGAAAGAATAAAAAGAGAGTTTAAAATTAATTTTTTTTATAACTTAAGAGCCCTAGAGGAAATAAAATTGGAAAAGAAATAAGATTTTTATGAAAGAAAGAATTGGAAAAGGAATTGACAGTTTGGCACAAAAGAAACAAAATCTTGCTAAGCAACAAACTTCCTGAAAAACATAATGGAACAACCTTTTAATCTCCTTTGTCTGGACAGAACAACAGCAGCTAAATAATCAATAACGAATAATGCAAAATTACAAAGAACAAACATGGCCCAAAAGAAGAGACGTGACAAGACATCTCCCCCAATGCCTTTGCAGAGGAAAGAAGTCCTTGAGTTTGGTACATTTTGTATATTTTTAAGATTTTTTAACATGTTATTCAATTTTGCTGATTGCTTTTTCTCTTCATCTTTATCTTTAAAAATTTTTTTTAGTATATGATATGACTCTGGGAAGAGAAGGAGGAAAAATAGAGAGAGAAATTTAGTTTATATAAAACCAAAAATATTACTAAATTTTATTTTTTTTAAAAGTGATTAAATGGAGATTAAGAAAAAATATGGAAGATTTGAGAGTAGAACCTGAAGTAAAGAACTTAAAAGGGATAAGGTAAAGGTAGCTGGCAAGACAAGTCAAGGTAAATAATAAAAATTAACTATAATATTGAGAGAGTTAAGCAAAATGCTATTGATGAATGAGGCAAAATGATGAAACAAACAAGAAGTTGGTCTAAGGCTTATAGGCATTACTGTGGCATAGGGTTTTCAAACTACTATGGAATAACTATAAGAAGTTTTAGCTAGGTACTTGACTTGGAAGTGCAAACGTTCAGAAGAAGCAATGCTGAAAAATTTAACATTATCAAGATAGGAGAAATTGTGCAATGATGTGCACAAGTGATTGTGTAGTGTTTGTCAACCGAGTGACTGTTGTCTGTGTTTGTGTCTCTTTTCATTTCAGGTGGTTAAGGAGCTTAAAGGGTTTTTTTCATTTAACATGTTATTTTCTCCCAACTACATGTAAATTAATTTTAACACTAGTTTTTTTTTTCAAATTTGAGTTCCAAATTCTCTACATCCCTCTATTCCCTCCCACCATTGAGAAGTCAAGCATTTTAATATAGATTATACATGTGCAGTTATCCAAAACATATTTCCATATAAGTCATATTATGAAAGAAAACACAGACCCTCCCTCCCCCCAAAAAAACCCCAACCTCCAAGAAAAATAAAGTTAAAAAAAAGTATGCTTTGTTCTGCATTCAGACTACATCAGTTCTTTCTCTGGAAAAAAACTTTTTTCATTATAAGTCCTTTGGAATTATTGTCTTGGATCCCTGTATTGCTGAGAATTGGTAAGTCACTCACAGTTGATCATGGTACAGTATTACTGTTACTGTGTACAATGTTGTAGCAGTTCTACTCATTTCATTTTGTGTCAGTTTGTGTAAGTCTTTCCAACTTTTTTTTTTCCTCAGAGCAACCTGGTCATTGTTTTTATATTATAATAATATAATTTTATATTATAATACTATAATAATAATAATAATAAACATCACAATCATATAACACAGTTGATTCATTCATTCCCCAATTGATAAGGTATTCCCACAATTTCCAATTCTTTGTCATCACTAAAAGAACTGCTATAAATGTGTGTAAATATAAGTCCTTTTCCTTACCCTCCCTGCTTTTGGGATACAGACCTAGAAGTGTTATTGCTGGATCAAGTGATCATACATATTTTGGGGTATAATTCCAAATTGCTTTTCAAAATGATTGAATTAGTTTACAACTCCACCAACAGTGCATTAGTGTTTCAATTTTTACAAATCCCTTCCAACATTTTTCATTTTTGAAGTATGAAGTAGTACCTCTGAATTTTTTTAAAAAATTTGCATTTCTCCAATCAGTAGTGATTTAGAGGTTGTTTTTTTTAATATGATATAAATAGTTTTGATTTACTTAATCAGAAAACTGCCTTTTCATATTCTTTGACTATTTCTCAACTGGGGAATGACTCTTATTTTCCTAAATTTGACTCACGTCTCCATATACTTGAGAAATGAGACCTTTATCAGAGAAATTTGCTGTAATTTTTTCAGAGTTATGATTACTATGCATTTCCCTTTATCTTATTCCACCCTGTTTATCCTACTCTCTCTTTCCTTTCACCCTTTTCCATCTTCAAAAGTGTTTTGCTTCTGACGACCAGCTCCCCTCAAATCATACTCTCTGCTATCAGCACCTCTCTCCCCTCTCTTATCCCCTTCCTCTCCTACTTTCCTGTAAGGTAAAATACATTTCTATACCCAACTGAGTGTGTATGGTATACCCTCTTTGAGTCAATTCCAAAGAAAGTAAGGTTCAAGTGCTACCCCCCACATCCTTCATCTTTACATCCACTATCTTTTGTATCTCTTTGATGTGAGATCATTACCTCCATTCTACCTTTCCTTTTCCTCTGCTACTAGTGCATTCTTCTTTCTCACCCCTTACTTTTATTTTTATAGATAGCATCCCATAATATTCAACTCACCCCCATGCTTTCTATATACTTCTTGTATACTCCATGTATACATCCTTTAATACACTGTTCTAAAAATTAGAAAATGCTTAGGAGTTACAAGTATCATCTTCCAGGACTCTAAACAGTTTAACTTTAATGAATCCTTTATTATTTCTCTTTCCTGTTTACCCTTTTATGCTTCTATTTTGCTCTGGTCTTTTTTTTTTATCAGTTCTCTATTTCATTGAATAAACCTTTTTCTCCCTGAAGTTTTGTTGGGTAGGTGATTCTTCATTGTAATCCTAGCTCCTTTGCCTTCTGCAATATTGTATTCCAAGTTCTGCCATCCTTTAATGTAGAAATTGCTAAATCTTCTGTTATCCTGTTTCGAATTGTTTCTTTGTAGCACTCTGCACTTTTCCCCCACCCCCATATCTAGGATCTCCATAATTTGGCTACAATATTCCTGGAAGTTTTCATTTTGATCCTAAAATGAAATCTCCAAATCCCCCCTTTAAGAGATGATTTTTTTTTAATTCAATTTCAATCAAAGTAGAGTGTTTCAATTTCTATTTGATCCTCTGGCTCCAGAAGATTAGGGCAATTTTCTTTGATAATTTCTTTTTCTATTATCAGTTATTTGTTGTTTATTCAATATTTAGGGTTAATAGGGCACTTGAGGAATTGGTTGCATTGTTGTACATATATAGATCTTTTTATATAATATGGAAATTTACATATATATATGTAGACAAAAACCAGATCCTCTGGTTTTTGTGATGTGATGCATGGGGCCATGCTTTAGAGCCATAATGGAGGAGAGCACAAAGGTAATCAATGCATCAATAAAGAATTACTACTGTATGGTGTTTTGTAGCCAGGAGTTTTGTCTTCTGGACCTATGGGAACCTGTAGCACCTACATACAACACAGGTAGTTTATATACTTGTGGGGCACTGGCTCTGCTTGATACCAGCTACTGAGATTATACAAATCATATCCAGCATCATATGCAAACAATAGGGTTTAAACAAATAACCACACTGTACTATTCCCCATTTCTAAGTTTAGGAAGAGATTTGAGTGTGTTCACAGGTTTTACATTTCTGGTGTTCAGTCACTAATCAGAGGAAGAATTTGACCTATTTGAAAAATGCATCATACATAATCCCTTAACCACTGCCATGTTCTCTTGATGGCAACACATTAAAAGGTGTTAAAGTTGCAACTCTTCTGGATTCTCCAAAGAGTATCTGCACTCTTCTTTAAATTGGCTCTTCTCCTCTGGATTCAGGTTTACCTTCACCACATCTGAAATGCCATTCTGCCCCAAGATACATTGGAGAGTAAGGAAGATATTCTCAGTAATGCCATATAGGCCCTCTAATGCCAAGCAAAGGCAACTTCCAAGGTTCAGATTACCAGCACAATAAAGCCCATTTATTCATCAAACATTCACAGAACAGAGAAAGTCAAAATACAGTGTAACTTATTCCTTTAGCAAGTAAGTTCTCAATTCAATCCAGGTTCTACTTCACCCCTAGACAGTACATTCATTTAGTCAGTCAAAAGTTTCTTCTCAAATGGAGATTAGTCTCCAACCATAAACAAAGTACATTCATTTGGTCAATCACAGAGCACAAAAAAACTCAAAGGCTTCCCACCCCTGAATCTCAAAAGGGGCAGGAGAGCACAAAAGACCATCCACCCTTAAGTTACAACAAAGTTAAGATATCATCTCAGCATTGAATACCTAAGAAAAGGTCCTTCTTTCATCTTCACTGGAGGCAAGCCCTCAGCAGTCTCAGCTCCTGGGGAGACAAGGCTCAAAAAAGCCAAAGCCAGTGTCCTCATCAAGTCACTCTCTGCCTGTAGAACAGTCCCAGAACCCCTGAAAATATCAGCAAGGCCTTCTTCCAGGATTTCTGTGCAGGTACCACAAGAAAATCCTCCTTCAGGGCTTCTGAACCAACAGCCAGGTTCCAGGACCTCTACAACAGCAGCACTGTCCTTCACCATAAGGTGAATCTGGCAAAACAACATCAAAACAGACAGACAAAATACTGGCATCACAGCCATGCCTCCTCAGTTCTTGGCAGTTCTGGGTGGCAGTTCCAGGTGGCAGCTCCAACGGGCTCTTAGCAGTCTTTCTCTCAGCAACTCAGGCTCTACGATACTGGATACTGCTCTCCCAAAGTCCTTCTGGCCTTCTCTAGGCTTGAGCCTCTCTCCCAATTCATGGCTCCTCCCAGTTCAGGCCTCTCTCTTCACGTCAATGAGTCCACCCCACAACTGGGATTCACAAGCTCTGGGTTTTAACACTCTACCCAAAAACCAAGCCAATGCAGGGGCATCTCCAAATTCCATTACCAATACAGGCCCTTAATCATGGTAGAAATTAGATGCATTCTAAGATTGAATAATAATTCTTAATAATAAAGAATAATGCTTTCTGACAGAACTGCCATAGAGAAGCCAATGGCCCTGGAAGTGTAGCCCTTCAGCTTGATCACCTCATAAGTGCTTTCAACCACCTATTTATGAACTCCTTTCCAATTCTCTGAATCAGCCATAACAATGACCAGTTTTGGTTTGCAGTTACACTATAGTCTTTGCCAGAAACAATCTTTGGCGTTTTGAGGAAAGGGCTGCCATGTTGGAGATCCATCATCTCTCCCTTTAGTTTGTCTTCTATTACATCAACTAAGGCAAATTCATCAGCCAAATCCTTTGTTAAGATGCTGATAGGGGGCGGAGCCAAGATGGCGGCGTAGCAGCAGCAACTTATCGCAGCTCTCACACAGCCACCCCAAAATACCCATGGAATAGGACTCTGGACCAATCCTAGAACTTCAAAACGCACACAAAGATACTTCCCACTAAAGTCAGCTCGGCTACGAGGAACCATATCAGCACTGTGAAACGAAACCAGCCTGGCCTGAAGCCCCAGCTGTGCCCCAGGGGAGGCTGGGTGGGAGGTGCAGAAAAGGCTCTGAGGTGAGCGTGATTAGCAACAGCTGTGAGTGGGGATTGTGAAAGGGGGAGATAAGCATCCGGCCGAAAGGTCTCCAGAGCGGAAAAGTGAAAGGCAGAGGTTTTGCACCCGCCTCTGCATTGTAGCTTCCCGCCCGTGGCCTGGAAAAAGCAG
>JAQQSV010013181.1:0-12588 GCA_028646515.1 Pseudochirops corinnae | reverse complement strand
AGTTATCATAGGGACTTTAATAGTTATCAATAATAATAGCTATCACTTATGCGCTGCTTACTACCTGCCAGGCACCGCTGTGCACTTTACAAATGTTATCACTTGATTCTCACAACAACCCTGGGAGGTAGGTCTGTTATTATACCCATTTACAGATCAGGAAACTGAGGCAAACAAGTTAAGTGTTTTAAATTCACAACTGGATTTAAACTAAAGTCTTCCTGACTCCAGGCCCAGTGTTTGTATATCTGTACATCTCATACACTGTATCCCCTGACTCAGGGGTTATCGTTAACAAGCATTTATTAAACACTATGTTCCAGGCACTGTGCTACATACAAAGAACAGCAAAAACATGGTCCCTGACCTCACTTCCTAATGGGGAGATGACGCACAAACCACTTTGTACATACGAGACATACATTTGTTGTTCAGTCATTTTTCAATCACATTCGACTCTTCATGATGCCATTTGGAGTCTTCTTGGCAGAAATACTAGAGCGGTTTGCCATTTCCTTCTCCAGCTCATTTTACATACGGGGAAACTGAGGCAAACAGGGGTAAGTGACTTGCCTAGCATCACACAGCTAGTAAGTATCTTAAGCCAGATTTGAACTCGGGGACGTTATTGTTCCTGACTCCAGGCCTGGCACTCTATCCACTGCACCACTAACTGCCCACAGGACAGGTATGCTATAGTCTAGATGGGAGGTAATCTCAGAAGATAGGCACTTACAGAACAAGGTGGAGGGAGCACATAGTAGGCGCCTAATAAATGCTCCTTCCCTTCCCTTCGCTTGCCTCATCCGGGTAGGCAGCGACAGTGAGTTTCCAACGCAGAGTAAGGGCCTGCGCCTCCCCCGACCTCGGCTCTGGAGCCCCAGCGGGTTTGCGGAGAGAGAAGCAGAGCGCAGACACGGTGTCGGGGGCTGTGCCGGGCCGCAGGGCCCCAGGCTCTGACATGCGCGCGAGCTCTCTCCACTCCAGAACCGGAGATGCCACCCCCGCTGCTCTTCCTCCTCGCTTGCCCTCTCAGGCTGTGGGACCCAAGACCTACCTGGAGTCAGCGTTCCCCGCACCAGCCAAAGACCCCTGGGCCCAAGTGCAGCACGTTCGTGACCCTGCAGCCGGCGCCTCCCCAGCGGCGCGCGCGACAGATGAGATAGAGAACGCATGCGCTGGCAGAAGGGCTTCCTCACGTGGCTCGGCCTTCCTGGGGAAACTACAACTCCCAGAAGGCCCAGAGACTCCGCTTCCGGGGCGTGTTCTTGTGGCCAAAAAGGGATTTTTGCTCGGGGCTGCCTGTTCTGAGCAAGTAGAAGATCCGGCCCTTGCCCAGTGGTATCTACTTTCCCTGCTTGCTTCACCTCAAAGAAGCTGCAAAAGACGGAATTTAGCCATGTCGTCCCTGATTAAGAAAGTCATCAGCACCACAAGAGCACCAGGTGCACTCGGACCCTACAGGTAAACCACGTGTAAGGGTGGGCTTGTATGCGCGCCATAAGGACGGTTGGAATTGAAAAGGACCCTTTTTACAGAGAAGGAAACTGAGGCCCAGAGACGGGGTCTCTTGCTGGTCAGCACACCTGTCTGGGGCATCAAATACAAAATATAGTTTTTTTTTTACCGAAGTTCACAGAAGGCATAGTCTCTGGAAATCCTCCTTATATTACTGTTAAAGCATTTTTTAAGCTGTTAATGTGTTTCCCGCACGAGAAAGAAAAGGTTCTACTCCTACCCCCATACGTCTGACTCTAGTATGACCACCAATGATTATTTCTGTGGGCTAGCCGCTGGTATTTAGGTAAATTCAGGTACAAAGAACATTAGGACTGAAAGGTAACTTAAAAGATCATCCGGGCCGAGAGACACCCTCATTTAACACACTTGAAAGCAGAAGCTTGTAAATAAAGGTATTTGCCCAAAGGAATTTAGTAAAGTAGTGTAGGTAGGAACCAAAATTCCAGTCTGGGCGTTTAGATTTCAAGTCCGAGGAATCTCTGGCGCTACGAATTTTGACCGATTTTCCCTTGTGTCTCTTTTTTTAAGTCAAGGGTTTTATCATTTTGTGTGTGTCACAGACCTTTTTGGCAATCTGCTGGATCCCGTTTCGAAGTAATATTTTTAAAGAATAATTGAAAGAAATGATAAATTTTAGTTGAGTTTAGTGGGGTAAAAAGATGTAATTTTTTTTCCCATACAAGTTCACTGATTCCCAGAAATCTGTCCCAGGGTCAGAACCCCTTGGGCTTGCCTTGGGCTTTTCCAATCTCTGACCAGAACAGTTCTATGCAAACTGAACAGGCCTCTGTTTCGAAAACTGTTGCAGGACAAGCAAGGCAAATAAGAGTGAAAGGTTTGGGAAAGTTAGTAATCACAATAGAAAAATAAAAATGTTATCTTTTGTTTTTAAAAGAAGAATTAAAGAATTCATACTTTAAATAAACATGAATTGCATGTTCAATAGTAGGGACTCTGCTAGGCACCTTAATAAATATTTTTAAATGGGCAGACCTGTGGTGTTCAAATTGGGTCACTGCAGTTCATGAAACTCATGAAGGTGTTGAGTACTAACAGGATTTACTGAGCCAATCTCCAACCTCAGAATGATGAAAACAGCAGACCAGAGACAAAGCACCAGTAATCAAGTAGCCATTTCATTAATTAGTTTCATTATGAGAAACAAATTTGCAAATCAGGAATGTCTCCTGATTAGAATTCTACCTTGCTGAAGTGAAAACAGAAATTATATACATAAATCACTAGTAGGAAGGGAGAGGGAAAGGTGGATTACAATACATTCTGGATTGATTGGGAGCAATACTACTTCAAGTCCTTGGGGGTCTGTTACTTTGTGGGTCATAGGACCAGAATTCTGTGACAGGAACAGGTTCTACAGTCTCTAATTGCCTTCACTTCAGGTAAGCAGGCAGGATGGCAGTGATCATGAGCCTTGTCAAGGTTTGATTGATCAGTTCAAGCTGCATTGTCAGTCTGCCTCAGAAGCTGGAAAAGTCAGCTCTTGGGAAAACTAAATTATTAGTATGTTCATTACACATATCATCAATTAATATGAAAATTATCAATTCCTTCCTCATTCCCTCCTTTTGGCCGAAATGGTTGGAATGACCCTTGAAGGCCAATGAGAAACATTCATGAAACATGATTTTGAAAATTTTCTTGGTTATAGAAATTTGCTATAAAAGGGGAAAAAAAGAGGGATAAAGTTATATAACAAGGGGAAAATTCACTTAACTCTGATTCCAGGCATGAGTCACCTTTGATAGTCAATCATATAGCTATGGGGTATTAAAGTAAGGCACAGGATTAACCAGGTGGGAATTTTCCTTTTCCAGAAAGGAAATAACACAATGAGGAAATAAAGTCAGGAGGATCCTATCTAGGCTATGTCCTAAATGGTCCTCACAACCTTTCCCAGGTGTAGACATCCACCTTAGCAGTCCTCCGACTGCCACACATGCCATTTTCTATTCCTGGCTTTGTGACAATTCAGACAACTATTCCTGAAATCAAAACTCAAAACAAATTACAATCCCAGGAATTTTTACTGTAGATAAAAAAAATTTCATTAATCACAACTTGAGGAGTTAGTACAACATACAAATGAAAGAAAAAACAAACAAACTGCTACTTCCATGAACATTAAGAGATTGAGGGGACAGTAGCAAAGGGAAAAAAGGGAGTAACTGCAAACCTCAGCCTACATTTGGTTTCTCAGGTTGGTGGTCTATATCACCTGTGGTCTTCTCATCATGGGAACAGCTGTCCACCTCAGATGTCAGCTGCGTTGGACCCCATTTAATTTTTAGGGTCAGGTCACCTGTGGGTTCTAAAATCCAAGTGAGTGGTACTGCCCTTTTGAGGTTCTACAGGTAGATCCAGGACTCCACTTCCCAGAGTTTGGCTGCAGTGGGGGTAGTCAGCAGGACTTCAAAGGGGCCTTCCACAGTGGTTCCAAGGAGTGTTTTTGGAGATGGTGTTTCCAGTAGACCCAGTCACCAGTTTGCATTGGAGGCTGAGTCTGAGTTGGAATTTCTAAAGAATAGGACTGTGAGACAAGTTGATAAGTCTCTGGTGTTTTCTATGCCAACCCAATGCTGTATTGTAGAAGGGAGCCTTTGGCTGCTATGCTTCCCACCCACGGGTACAGAGGCATTGGGTGTCCTGTTACTATCTCATAGGGACTGAGCTTATGGGAACCAAATGGTCTGGACCTGAGGTTTAACAGGGCTAAAGGAAGGGCTCTGGGCCTGAGGATACTTAGCTCCTCAGAGAGTCTAGCAAGAGTTTAAGTATCCCATTAACTCTTTCAACCTGATGATTGAGGGTGATAGACACAATGGAGGTGCTGAATAATTGGTCAGGATGAAAGTAGTTTAGCTAATGAGGCTCCTGTGAAATGGGTACTTCCACCACTATGTATCTCTTTAGGAACCTCCCATAATGGAATGGTTTTTTTCTAAAAGGATTTTTGCTACCCCAGAGGCTATGGCAGTATGACAAGGAAACATTTCCACCCATTGGGAAGACATACAGACCATAATCAAAACATATTTGTGAGCAAGAAGCAATTGAATAAAGTTGATCTGCCAGGTTTCAGAGGGCACATCCAGGAGAGGAAACTAGTCACAAGCAGGCTTCAGAAGTTTGGATGCATGGTTCTTGGAACAGGTGTTACACTTCTCTTAGTGCTGACAGCATTAATTTCTGCTTTAAATACTCTAATCTCATCTTATCAAAGCTGCCCCAATGAGGCCAACAAAGTTTAGGGTCATCACTAGTCAGATCAACCCAATCCTGGCAATATGAGGGAGAGTCAAGGCCATATTTCTTTTTTTTTTTTTTAATTAATTTTAGTTTATATCATCTATTTCCACAAGATTTTGAGTTACAAATTTTCTCCCCATCTTTCCCCTACCCACCACCCCAAAAGAGCCATCCCATTGTATAACCCCTCCCCCAATCTATTCTCTCCTATGTCCTCCCTCATAAGGCCATATTTCTTTTACATTTGAAAGGCACATGTTCATGGGGGACCGGGGAAGGGGAGAGTTACCAATAGGAACTGCCATATTTTCCCCCATGCCTTTACCACATATTTGTCCCATCTTAAAGTTATATACTTACCTAACAAGTATAACATAATATACAAATATACTATAAGGGAATATAACAATATAAATACACAAGATACAAGTGCACAATTACAAGTATTCCACACTGCTAGTAATTCACTTGAATTATAGAAATAAACATTCCACAATTCTAGCCAAGTATGCAATTAAAATGTTCATTTCAACTAGTTTAATGGATCACAAAACCAATTGTGCAAGCAACTCTCATGCAAAAAATTTTACTGAGTACAGAAATGAAACCCCACAGTCCATAGCTCAGACTACATTTAGAAAAGAGAGAAGAGAAAAACATAGCTAATCTGGCATTACAAGAGAAAAGATGCACACAAAGCCAAATCTGTATGCAACAGGCCTTACCAGAGTAAACTGGGCCAAGAAAAGGTTCCAGGAACATTCCTCAAAATGAAAGGTGGACTTGATCAAAAGGCACAGCCCCAAGTGAAGCTAGAATGGGAGCTTTGAACCTGCCAGGCCAGGTGTGAGTGTGGACTCTGGAAAAAGATCCAATGGCGCCAGTCCCTTCTCCTCCCCCCCCCCCCCCCACTGAGAGCTCAAACTATATCCACCCCGCCATGAATTAAAGTTAACAGGATTTTTAATGAGGCAGTCTCTAACCTGAGAAAGATGAAAACAGCAGGTCAGAGACAAAGTGCCAGTAATCAGGGAGCCATTTCATTAATTAGTTTAATTATGATGAAAAGATTTGCAAATCCAGAATATCTCCTGATCAGAATTCCACCTTGCTGGAGTGAAGACAGAGATTATATACGTAAATCACAAGTAGGAAGGGAGGGGGAAAAGTGGATTGCAATCAATTCTGGAGTCCTATGGGAGCAATAATGCTCAAGTCCTGGGGGAGTCTGTTACTTAATGGGTCATAAGACCAGAGTTCTGTGACAGGAACAGGTTCTACAGTCTCTGATTCCTTTCACTTCAGGTAAGCAGGCAGGATGCCAGTGATTTTGAGCCTTGTCAAGGTTTGATTGATCAGATCAAGCTGAATTGTGAGTCTGCCTCACAAACTGGAAAAGGCAGCTCTCGAGAAAACGAAATTATTAATATATTTATTGATTAATATATTGATTACGAAAATTATAAATTCCTTTCTCATGAGATAGCATTGATCTTCCCTAATGGAAGGAGTATCCACCCTGCTGTAATGAATCTTTTGACTTTTAGCATTAGTGCTTTACATGTTATCTCATTTGATAAGAAATCACTTTTAATTACTAAAAATTAATTATTATTAAGCCAGTTATTAGCTAAGCTGATTATTAACTAATTTCCAATTTTTTTGAGTTTCACTGTTGTATTACTTCTATTCACCATGGTCCAGTGACACTGGCCTACTTACTATTCTTTGCATTGATGAAGTAGAAGACTGGGCTTGGACTGAGGAAGATCAGAGTGCAAGTGTTGCTACATTTATTTGCTATCTGTATGACCCTGGGAAAGTTACTGAACTCCTCCCAGCCTCAGTTTTATCATCTCTAAAATGGGATATGGGTCATGATGCTCTGCCCCCAAACCTTTCATATACTTTTCCCTGGCTTCCTTAAAGACTCAGCTCCAATCTCACTTAAAGCAGGAAGCCTATTTGCCACCCCCACCACTTCCCCTGGGATTTTCTTCTATTTACACTGTATCTGTCTTGTACATGAGTAGTTATTTGCACGTATGTCTCCTTACCACACTGCAGGACACCTAGTAATCACTTAGTCAGTGGTCATTGACTGACCTGCTGGAAGTTGAGCACATCAGCTGTGTGGGATATGCTGCTTCTAATGCTGAATACATATCACAAGTCAATTTTGGTTTTGCTAAAAGCATATATGTGTTTCTGCATTGTGTTTACAATACATGTAAAATGTACGTATTAAGATTTGGACCTGGGTCGTAATCAAACAGCAGGCATTGAGAAACCATGCAAACCACAACAGCCACCCAGGTTTCCTATCAATTCCGTGGAAATGCCTGCAGCTGGTTGTCTTGGGAAAGTCAGTTCACTAAAAGACCCTTGTGCCTATCCCACTCCCTACAAATTCAAAACAAGAACATAAGGTACTCTGTTGAATGACTCCCAAAATGTAATTGGCAGTTTAACATTAATACCTTAGTCAGCAAACCTCAAGGGCCCAGTTTGTGCCAGGCACTGTGACATTTAACCAGCACTTTTTAAAGGAGTTCCACAAATCCAGTGATTTTTAGGATGGTTCTAATGAGGAAGGCAGGGCAAACATTCTTCTCGCTTCAAGTATGGGAAAACACACAAAGATGTTAAACGGTTTGCCCAAGGTCATAAAGCAAGTCAATGGTAGAAGAAGAGCTAGAGGTCTCAAAAGAGTCCTTTCCATGCCTTGTAAAATTATCACACTGAGCTTAAATGCTGTAGAAATTTTATTTTGTGGCACTATGTAATTTTTCCAGTTTCTGTACTCAGTGTTACCAAATGTTTCGTTATTTTCATAAAATCCTTGGAAGGACAAATAAAGACCTACCCACTATTGAAAGAGAAATTGTGGGAGCTAAAAGTGCTGTGTTAGGGAGTTGACATAACCAACTCCATTTGGTTCTATATTTGCGGGTTGGTTTTTCGCTATGTTATCTCAGCAAGCCGTTTCCCTTCTAATCATTTTATGTCCAGAAGACATAAGCACAGTCTGGGTAATTAAATTAACTCAAGAAACTTTGTTTCCTTTTCTTTATCTGATAATGCAATAGTAGGTTTTTAACAAATACTTATTGACTAACACCTAAGGGAGGGTTAGTTTCTTTTGGTCTAATGTGAATGGCTATGCTAACAAAAATATTTATTTTGTAACAAGTGATAGACTTGTTCTCCATACATTCACTTGATAAATTCACTTTTGTTCTAATAGTGTTCAGGGCTGCTCTTCCATCTTTGGTTTCCACCTGTCACCCAACTCTCACCTATGGCTCCAAGAAGCTGTAGCCTATGTAGTGGCCAAACCCTGGTAAAACTGTCTCAGACAGGCTCCATAGCTTGAAGTATAATCTTCTGACAGGACATAATTACCACCCTACCACTGTTTCCATTTTGGTTGTATTTCCCTAAAATGCCCTATGTGCATAAAACCTTTTGGATCTCATCATTCTTATATTGGGAATTTTGCTGATATCATTCTTAGTGTTTCACTGAAAAACTATCTGCTATCCGTTTTCCTGCTTTGTCTTTGTAAAATTGACTTGTGATATGTATTCCGCATTAGAAGAAGCATATCCCATACAACTGATGTGCTCAACTTCCATACTATATTTTAAATATTGCTCTCTTATTCATTGATTCTCATTTGATTTATTGTTCATTGATTCACTTCTATTGATCTGCTGTAGCCCTAGAAATGATGTATGAATTATATACCAATTATTGATGTTGTTCTCTGTTTATTTTCATTATCATAGATAGAGTTTGGCCTTGTTCTCAGTAACTTAGATAGAGTTTCCTATCTAGTGCTTGTCAGCTCTAAGGAGAGGATGAATTTTTTCCATGAGTGTGGAGAGTCAAGGCATTCTACCAAAATGGGAAAACTAAGGCATTTATCTATCACCATGACTAAGTTAGGAATTCTACACAAGAGTAACAGGCTGATATTTGCAAATGTTAGAAAAAAAGACTTGGAAAGAAAATCCCCAATGATTTGTTAATTTTACCATCTTTAAAATGCATAGTGTAAAATGTGACATAAAAATAGTAAAGAAAGATGATTAGCACTGAGGAATGCTTCGTTATTAATTGAAACCTAGGCATTGTATTCTTTAATGAGAGAAATGATAAAGTACTTACTTTGGTATATCTCTAATTTTTTTGGTGTGGGGACTTAATCTTGGGATAAAATTCATCATCCGTACCTCCCATCCCATGCAGTTGTTGCATAATTGACTAAATTAAATGGGAAGCTCTAACACAGTAAAATGGAAGAGAAGAATATGGAAAGAAGTTGCATGGCTAGTGAATGAAACAATGATGGAGGGTAAAGAATACAAGAGAGAGTCCACTTGCAGCCCGAATTTGAGTCCAGAGTAAAGTGGGTTAGAGAACAAGAAAGGAAGTTGAAACTGGGAGGGACAAAGGAGAAAAAAGAGGGTTGTGAAGGTCATAGCTAAAGCAATTAGTGAGAAGAGGAAAAACAACAAATTTATTTAGCATCTACTATGTGCAAAATACTGTGCTAAGTACTGGGGGAACAGAGTTTAGATAAGATGTGGCCTTGTTCTCAGTGAACTTAAAGGTTAAATGGAAAATGAGACAACAAAGCTACAAAGTATTACATGAGTGCATTACTCACAAAGAAAAAATACATGAAGGCTGACGGGGAAGGTAGAAGAAGGTCTCTTTTAACTTTGACCTAAAGCACAAGAGAAAATTGAACCAGCTGGGAGAAGTTGGAGGTTGCTTGCATGCACAGAATGGGGCAATGTGAGACAAGGCTAAAAAGACAAGAGTTGCCCCCAGTTGTGACAGGCCTTGAGTATGAGACAGAAGACTGAAAGAAGAGACTGGGCTTTTGCCCAGTAAAATGCCTGGAATGCACTCCTTCACCACCTTTATGTTCTGGCTCAACTCTCCACTTCTGCAGGAGATCTTTCCAATATTATCCCCCAAGCCCCCATGTCTTCCCTTCTGAGTGAAAAATGGTACAGATTGTAACCTATCCATGCCAGTTGATCCTGTGAGACTCCCTCTGTCCCTCCCAAAATGAAAAGGGGCCATGAACTTTTACTCACTAGCCATTCCCTGGGAGTAGTGAGTCAGCTAAGGGAAGCTTGCTACAGGCACAAATGGGCAAGATGCAGGGAAAGGTAGGGTACAATTTGGGAAGGAAGGGAATTTTACCAACAGCACCTGCTCAGCTGTAAGTGACCAGGTCAGTTCATGCTGGAACAGAAAGGAAGAAATTGAGAACCTGTACAAGTATGGGAAGGGACAGAGGAAGAGAATTCCATTGTTTTATCTTTCCTCAGAAGTCTCCCTTTCTTCCTAACTTCATTATTTTAATAGAGGATACCACCATCCTTCTAGTCATCCAAGTTTAACAGATCAGTCATCCTTGACTCACTTTCTTCTTCCTCACCATCTCTCTCCCCCCCCATCCAAGCAGTTACCAAAACATTATTTCTACCTCCACATCCTTCTCTTGATTTACATGGCCACTACCCTAGTTCAGATCCTTATAACCTTTTTACTCTATTCTTGTGATTGCCAGCTATTTGATCTACTTGCTTCAGGTTTCTCCACTCTCCACTCCCATCTCCCACACAACTACAAGAGTGATCTTGCTAAAGCACAAATCTGACCATTTCATTCCCCAGCTCAAGAGGCTTCAGTGATTCCTTATTGATGCTGGGATTAAATAGCCTCATTTCCCACCCAGCTGCATTCATTTCCAACTTCCCTGACTGCTCCACCATGCCCTGAGTAAACTAGTCATTGGGAAATCTTATCGTGCAGGGTCCAAGGGGCCTTGTTTCTTAACATATCTTCAGTTACCCTTTGCCTCTCTGATTGAAGGATAGACATAAACTCCTCCATTTTATTATATCAAACTGAAAAACATCTGCACAGACAAAATTAATGCACCTAGGATAAGAAAGGAAATGATTAAATGAGAAAATATCTTTGCATCAAAATTTTCTGATAAAGGTTTTGTATCTAAGATACATAAGCAATACACATATGACCAATAGCCATTCTCTAATAGATAAGTGGATAAGGGATATGAATTTACAGTAATCCAAAGAAGAATTACAAAGTATTCACAACTACATGAAAGAATTCTCTAGATCCCTGAGAAATGCAAATCAGAACAACACTGAGGTTTCACCTTATACCTGCAAACTGACCAAAATGACTGAAAAATGCCAATAGTCAATATTGTAGGGGTTGTGGAATGACAGGTATACTGATACAATATTAGTAGAACTGTGAAATGGTACAACCATTTTTGAAAGAAATTTAGAAGTATGCAAATAAACTGACTAAAATGTCCATACCCTTTAAACCAAAGACTCCATTAGTGGCCTTAAAACCCCAAGAAAGCCATCCATAAGAAAAAAGTCCCATATATACCAGAATATTTATAGCAGCACTTTTTGTGATAGCTAACTAGAAACAAAGTTGATACCCATCAGTTGAGGAATGGCTAAACAAACCATGGTACATGAATGTATTGTAATGTTCAGGGACTATAAGAAATGATGCATGTGATGGAAATGGGTAAGGATAGAAAGATCTATATGAACTGATGCAAAGTGAAGTAAGCAGAGCCAAGAAAACAATATATACGATACTACAACAGTGTTAATGGGAAGATCTACAAACTAAAAAAATCAAAAGTGAAAATAACAAAATTATAAAGTTCAAACACAATTTGAAAAATTATGAAAGAATGCTCCCAGCACCTCCCTTCATGTAGGCATTTTGTTTTTTAAAAACTTTTCAATATATCAATGAGTTGTGTTATTTTTTTACTTCTCTAAAAATTACTATTTGTTATATGGGATGGCTCCCTGAGAAGATGAGGGATACTTGGAATAACAGTGATGATGTAAAAAAGAGAAGATAGCAACAAAAATTTATTTTGAAAAAAAAAAGAAAATTCTATTTAGTTTTTATTTGTATTCTGGTTGTGTTGTGTCCTAACTCAGAACTGCCACTCCAGGAAAAGGCCAAAGGTATTGAATAAACATTCCGGCCTTGGCAATAGAATGAAGAGGGTGTTGTCACTAATTAACCAATCAATACTTTTCAGAAAATCTGTGAGACAAATCTGAGAGAGTCTAGCATTTTACTATTATTGCATTAGTATTATTGATTTCGAACCGTGCCTGGACAGTGTTGAAACTTTTAAGATTGCTAACAATTTTAATGGATTATGTTTTTGGAAATTTCTTAGTGTTACAGGTCTTTTGAGCTCAAGATAAAATATACCTCTCTGGTCACTAGTGTCACTTCTATTAATTCATCCAGTATTCCACTAATTCACCACTTTAACTGAGCCCTTGTAATTAAGCACTGTCAAACTTCTGAAACCTCCCCACCCCCATTCCCCAGATAAGAAACCTTTGAAATAATCTTGCCCAGTTCTTAATTTTACATATTAGGAAGCTGAAGCCCAGAGAAATAAAATGACTTTTGTTAATTGCTGTGTTCATAGCAGAGCCAAGATTACATCCAGGTGGTCTCTGGCTCCAAATCTAACGTTCTTTCCATTCTGTCATTGTATCAAAAAAGCTTTTTAAAATAAAGCACAGACTAGCAAACATAGATGGCTTAATTATATCTAAAGTAAGATTTAGGGGGGCGGAGCCAAGATGGCAGCGTAGCAGCAGCAATATATCGCAGCTCTCACATAGCCACCCCCAAATACCCATGGAATAGGACTCTGGACCAACCTAGAACTTCAAAAACGCA
>JAQQSV010013180.1:0-12589 GCA_028646515.1 Pseudochirops corinnae | reverse complement strand
AGTAATATCACTTCTGGGGTTATATCCCAAAGAGATCATAGAAGTGGGAGGAAGACCCATATGTACAAAAATATTTATTGCAGCTCTCTTTGTGGTGGCAAAAACCTGGAAATTAAGGGGATGCCCATCAATTGGGGAATGGCTAAACAAGTTGCGGTATATGAATGTAATGGAATACTATTGTGCTATAAGAAATGGGGAGGAGATGGTCTTCATATTCACCTGGAGAGGCTTATGCAAACTGATGCTAAGTGAGAAGAGCAGAACCAGGAAAAATTCGTACACAATCATAGACACATCATATGTGACGACCAACTTTGATAAACTGGACTCTTCTCAGCAGTGCACAGTTGTAAGACAACTCTACAAGTCTCAGGATGGAAGGAGATGTCTACATTCAGAAAAAGGTCTAGAAAGAACAGAGTTTAAATGGAGACTGAAGCAATCTACATGCTAGCGTTCTTTTTCATGTTTGGTTTTCTTTCTTTTTTCCCATTGTTCACTACATTGGTTACAACCCTTCTATACAACCAGACTAATGTCCAGTGTGAAAGTAATTGCAGATCCTATACCTGACTGCATGCCACCATGGGGAGGGGGAGGGGAGAGGGAGGGGAGAAAATTTGAAACGCAAGGGATTGTGGGACTGAATCTTGTAAACTAAAAGTAAATAAATCAATCAATTTTTAAAAATACAGTTTCCAAAGCACTTTAAATACGTTATCTCATTTGATCCTCACAACACTGAGAGGAAGGCACAATTATCAACCTTATTTTATAAGTGAGAAAACTAAGGCTGAAAGGTTAAAGAATATTACTGTTGTCACATAATTGTTGTTAGAGGCAGGATTTGAATCCAGGTTCAGTGGGCAATCCACTGACTCGGGTGACCTCAAAGTGTGGTCCAGGGTCTTCTTGTCTTGGTAAAATGGGGATTGAAAAGGCATACTTATCTCCCAGGGCTGCTCTAAGGACCAGATACAATAAGATGTGTAAACGGTTTGCAAAACTTACAGCATTATATTAATGCTAGCTGTCATTATTATTAAATGGTCTGAGACTCTTTTAACTCTGAGATTCCACAATAGTCCTGTATTATTTTGTGTGATGGTTTTTTTGTGCATATGATTGTGCTTCCCTCTTTGTTATGGGGAGTTCCTGTAATGTCAATGGGATTTAAGATCTTCCCTAACCATTAATAGGCCTCTCATGGAGTCCATTAAGGGAAGCTTGCTTAGGGGAGGCTTGCTTATAGGAAGGCTTTCACACCTTTTTGCTAATTTCTAATTAGGCATTGAGTCAGAGGGTTGTGATGCCCTCTAGCTCTTGAGGGAGAGAGAGAGAGAGAGAGAGAGAGAGAGAGAGAGAGAGAGAGAGAGAGAGAGAAAGAGAGAGAGAGAAAGAAAGTGTATTTGTGTGTGTGTGTGTGTGTGTGTGTGTGTGTGTGTGTGTGTGTGTGTGTTGGTATTTTGAGTTGGTATTTTGCTTTTCGGAGCTACTTATGAGAAGGATCTTGGGATTCTCTGGTAGAGATTCTGAGTGACTTTATATTCAGAGCTCCTGACTGCTCAGATGTAAAGGCTCTTTTGATCCAGGTATGTATGTAAACTGTATAGCTGATTCAGTCAGTCAGAGCCCTGTCTCTTGGTCTTTATTTCTCTGCTTGTTCTTTCTCTGTATTTTTTCTGCAGTTCAGGGTGCTAATTTTTCCCCTAAACTAGTGGATATAATTTTAAAAGATTTTTGATCCCTTGAAGAGCTACCTTTCCTAGTAAAGCAGATCTCAGAGCCTGTGCCAGCTGCCATCCTGGGGGTGCCAGACTCTAAATCTCTCTCAGTGCCTAGCATAGGATTCTGCCTATGGTAGAACCTTATTGAGTTGAAATGAAACAAATGTATACCATGTTCTTCTGTTACTAAGTAATAAAAGATGTTCTTAAATTAAAATTGGAATTTCAGATATTTTAATTTTCTTTAAAACATATCCACATATGAGATTTTATTAATGTTGGAAACTTCAGGTATGGGCACTCCCTTCACCAACACAGATCTGCAGTTTATGCTCTTTGAGAAGAATCAGGGACATTGAGAGTGTAGGAGACTTGTCCCAGGATCATAGGTTTAGATTTAGGAGGGTTTTTAGAGTCCATGGAGTCCAACCTCCTCGTTTCACAGGTGAAGACACTGAGGCACAGATTGTTAAGGGACCCAGGTATTCCTGCCATCTCCATTCACTGTACCACACTGCCTCTTCATATCTACTTTGCTCCAGAACTGGGTTTTTTGGGCTGGTTTTTGTTCGGTTTTGTTTTGGCTTTTGCTAACTGGGGACGAGAAGGTTGTCTGGGATGGGGCATGGGGTGGGGAAGTGGACCTGTGCTTTCATGCATGTAGGTAACTCCCAGTGTGAGGATTCCTTGCTCTGATGCAGATCACCGACTCAAAGGTTAAATGACTTGCCCAGGGTCACAAAGTAAGTCTGCAGGTCAGGACTGGAACTTAAATATAGGTCATCCTCACTCTAAGACCAGCTCTCTCTCCCCTACAATGTGCTGGCTAATGAAGGCTTCTTTTCCCAAGGGTCAGCTTCAAATTCATCATGCTGTCGCCACCTCCTGGTAGAGAGTCACTGGTCTAATAAAAGATGACAATGGATTTCCTTCTTGACAAGACCCCAGCTTGCCCATTCCTACCTTAAAGGCATTCTGTTGGCTCCGGTGCTGGGAACATTTGGTTCTCAATATAAATTCTGCCAACTGTGGTTTAAACATCCCAGATACAAAAGCCTTTTCAATATCACAATGGGCTGAAAGGAAACAAATTTGGCTTAAAAACAAAAGAAAAAACCTTTTAGCCATCGATAAGGCGTGGGAAGCCTTTGTCCATTCCTAATACAACATAACTTTTTCTCTCCCTTCTTCTTTCTCTCTCATTCTTTCTTTTACCCTTTCATTCTTTTTCTCTGCTTTATGCTTCCTCTCTTCCTTTTTTGCTTTTTCTCTTATCTTCCTCTCTTTTTTCTCTATCTTTCCTTCCTCCGTTGCTTTTTGTCTTTTTTCCTTCCTCTTCCTTCTTTCTTTTTTCTTCTTTCCTTTTTCCTTTCCTTCTTGCCTTCCTTTCTCTCTGTCTCCCCTTTCCTCTTCCTTCTTTCTTCATTTCTTTATTTTTCATCTCCTTCCTTTACTTATTTTACTTCTGTCCTGTCTTTTTAATCTTCCTTCCTTCCCTTCATTTGGTTTCTTCTCCCTGTCTTTTTAATTACCTTTTCTTCTTCTTTCCTTTCTTTATTTTTCTTTTCATTCCTTTGTTTCTTCCCTTCCTTCCTAGCTTTTCTTCTTTGCTTTCTCTCCCTTTTTCCTCCCTTCCTCCCTCTCTTTCATCCTTCTTCCTCCTCTCCCTCCCTTCCTCTCTCCTTTCCTTCCTTCCTTCCTTGCCTTCCTTCCTTCCTTCCTTCTTTTCCTTCCTTTCTGCCTTCTTTTCACTTTCTTTCTCTCCTTCCTTTTTCTTCTTCCTTTCTTCCTTCCTTTTCCTTCTTTCTTTATTTCTTTTTTCCTGTTTTTCTTCCCTTCCTTTCCTCTTCCTTCCTTTGTTTCTTTCTTTGTCTCACATTCTAATATGGGTGAGCAGAATTAAAAGGCTGAAATTGTTTAGAATTATATTCATTCAAGCATTGCCCTGAGCCTCAAAAATTAGGGGGCTCTCTGTCTGCCTGTACTTTTCACTTTCTTCCTTGAGGGTCTCCATAATTATAGAGAGCCTGATGCTTTCTCTTCTCCAGTGGCCTGGGCAGAAGAGAGTTTGCCTTTTTTGTCCTGTTTTATAGCCCCTTTAGTGTGGTCACAAACGAGGGGGAAATGAAAGAAAAAAGAAGAAGACCCAGGCAACTGATCTGGCAGCCCTGTGCTGCCTGGCGAGGGCACATGGCTGGCTGTTTCTCTTCTCTGACTCAGGCCACCCCAGCAGTCCTGGACAGGAGCCCTCTATCATTCCCACAAGAGCCACACAGTTTTCAGGTCAAGTTTGTCAGACACTCAACTGCACTAGTAACGATCTGGCAATGCTACCTACCGCCTGCCCATCCAACAACCCCAGGCCAGAGGAGAGACAAAAGACAGTTAATTACAAAACCCATCTGGAGGTGGGAGGGGCGGTCACAATGGTGGTTGTCCAGTGGCTGGGCCATTGGTTCAGTTTGGGTCATGAAATGGGGTGCTGGGCTTCTAACCAAAACCTAGATGGCAAGGGGGGCCTTGCAGCTGCTCCCCCAAGCCCAACTGCAAGAGAAACATCAGTTTCCCAAGAAGGCTTAGAATAAAATCCTCTTGTATTCTCCTCCCCCATTTTACTGCCAGACAGGCTTTTCTGCCTTCTTCAAAGGGAATGGAGCAACCCCCTGCACTCAGAGGTCCAGCATTTACCACATTCCCTCCCAACAACAAGGACAGTCTTCTAGCTCCAAGACCAGGTGCCAGACTACAATGGGCATCTGGCCAGCACTTTAGACATTTTTATGACTCTGACATCCCTCATCCAGCCCCAGCATTATAATAGTAATACTTCCAAACCATCTGGGAAAAGCAACACAGAGGTGGGCATTTACTCTGTACATATTTCTGTGTGTGTGTGTGTGCACACGCACGCATGCACTTATGTCTGTCTGTGAAAAGGGAGAAGGTTCCATGCTCTTACATCAATCAATGCAATGTCATCAGTGGAAAGACTTGTGATAGAGCATTGAAATATATAAGAAAGTGGTTGAGACCTTGTGATCTTTTTACGAAAGGTAAACCTCTCTAAGAAAGAAACCCATGGGGGGTTCGAGAGTATCAGTCAGGCCCATCGTTGTGTTCATGGACAAAAAGAGAGGCGGGCCAGCCTGAGAACCCCACTTTGGGAGATGGTTTCAAGCCTCTGACGAGGAGTTCTTTTGGGGGGTGGGGTGGGCGGGTGCATTCTTTCTCTTCCTCTCCTCCCATCTCCCACTTGACAACGTTATCAGAGAGATGGGACTGGCAGGAGACAATACATCCATCTGGAAGCACACAAATTGTGAATATGGACTAATATGGGAAGATGGTGACTGAAGGACTAAGTTTCAAGGGGCATGACTCTTGAGCCAGGGGATATTCTGGCCAGAGATCCAAGAAAGGGCTTCAGGTAACCAGTACTTACAAGTTATTTCCTTACTTTGTGTGTTTCCTGCACGTAGGCTCCATCACCGTTGTACCTCAAGTTTATACCCGTGCTCCCAATGGGTGCTGTGTGCATTCCAGGGATTACATTTTTACACCACCTGCCCTCACTATGTCACCTTTTTAAAAAGTATTATTTATTTATGTTTAACATTCTTTTCTTTTTAAATTTTGAGTTCCAAATTTTTCCTTCCCTCCCACCCCCTCCACCACCCACAGAGAAGGCAAGAAAAATTATATCGATTGTGAAACCACCAAAACATATTTCCATGTTAGCCATATCACAAAAAGCATGAAAAATAAAGAAGGCCAGAAAATCATGCTTCAGTCTGCACTTAGAGTTCTCTTTGGAAGTGGACAGCATTTTTTCATCCTTAGTTCTTCAGAATTGTCTCTAATCATTGTATCGATCAGAGAAGCCAAGGCTTTCACAGTTGATCATCATGAGAACATTGTTGTCACTCTGCACAATGATCTCCTCATCCCTCTCACTTCATTTCACATCATTCCACAGAGGTCTTGCCCTTTTCTTTCTGAAATTACTTCCCTCATCCTTTCTTATAGTCCATCACAATTGTACACTACAACTTGTTCAAACATTGCCCAATTGAAGAGCATCCCCTCAATTTCCAATTTTTTGCCACCACACAAAAAGCTACTACAGATTTTTTGTACAAATAGGTCCTTTTTCTGTTTCTTGGATCTCTTTAGGGATGTGGTGACCACTATCTAGTAGTGGTATTGCTGGGTCAAAGAGCATGAAGTTACATAGTCCTTTGGGTATAGTTCCAGATTGTTCTCCTAAAAGATTATCCCAGTTGACAACTCTGCCAACAGTTTATTAGTGTACCTCATCCCTACCAACATCTGTCATTTCTTATAGATGTAAGGCAGTACCTCAGAGTTGTTTTAAATTGTATTTCTCTAATCAAGAGTGATTTGGAGCACTTTTTAATATGACTATAGATAGCATTGATTTCTTCTGAAAACTGCCTGTTCATATCCTATGACAATTTATCAATTGGGGAATGGCTCTTATTTTTATAAGTTTGCCTCATTTCCCTATACATTGGAGAAATGAGGTTTTATCAGAGAAACTTACTATAAAATTTTTTTATATTACTTCATTGTCTGTATTTAGAAAACTGTCTTGATTATCACTTTTAGTTAGGTCTGTTTGCTTTTGCTTTGTCTGAGATCATAATTGTTACCCTGTCTTTTTTACTTCAGCTAAAGTATAATAGCTCTCTTCCAACTCTTGATTTTAATTGTGTCTTTCTGTTTCATGCCTCTTTTATCAGTCTGTTCTCTTTTCATAATTTTCTCACACCACTCTCATTTCTTATACCAATTCTTCTAGTACTCTTATCTCTTTCTTTAATTCTTCCAGGAATACTTCTTGGGCTCGGATACAATTACAGTTTTTCTTTGAGGCATTGTTTGTAGCTGTTTTCACATTGTTGTCTTCTGAGTTTATGTCTTGGTCTTCCCTGTCACCATAGCAGCTTTTTATGGTCAAGTTATTTTTTTTATTATTTGTTCATTTTTTCCAGATGTTTTCTTGCCTTTGAACTTTGTGTTAAAGTTGGACTCTTCTCCCCTTGTGTTGGGGAAGCACTGTCCCAAGTTTCAGGCTTTTTGTGCTGCTATTTTCAGAGCTAGTTCTGAGGGTCTACAAGTTTGTGGTGCTTCCAAGATGGTGTGATCACTGCTCTCCACACTTTGATCCTTATCCAGGAAAGGGTCTTGCTCCCCTGCAGCTACAAGTATTGGTGTTCCTCTTGACCCTGGAACTATGACCAGGGTCCCCACTCTTTTGCAGCCACAAACACTAGCTCTCTTCTCTGCCTTGGAAGTGAGGTTAGGGCCCCTGCTCTCTTGTAACCAACCACAAGCACTTCTCTCTACCCTGGAACTAAGACACAGAACCACATATAAGCAATATAGTTGTTAATCAATGCCAACTGCATACAGTGCAAGCAAAGGGTCACCTGTAATCTCTTCCTGACCAGTTGTCCAACACTCTTACCACATCTGGGCTGATGACTCCTAAAGCTGCTGCTGCTGCCACTGTTAACAGCTACCTCTAAGGTCCATCATTGGTGCTGCTACTGTGTGTGCTCTGGGTTGGCCCCGATCTGATTTCACAGACCTCTTCTGACAACCTCCTAAGTTGTGTTAGGCTGGGAAAATATCACTCCCTGAACTTTTGTTGGTTCTCCGTCTCCAAGATTTGATTTGAGGTGTTATTTTAGAAGTTATTTGGAGGAGAACATTGGAAAAATTCACCTAAGTGCTGCCTCTAATCCACCATCTTGGCTTCAGCCCTTTATATCACCTTTTAAAATACTTTTGCTGAAAGCTAATTAAGTCTAGCTGCCAGATTGTTTATGGGAAGCATACAAATTGAGGCTCCTAAGCAATAGTACTAGGAATACCAGTCCCATATGCTCACCTCTAAAACCTCAAGGAGGAGTACACAGTTGCCTTCTGGTGACCACAAACTTTGAGTGCAATTGGAAGGGGGGTTGGAAGTGGCTAAACAGCTAGTTTTGTTATCAGGAAGATATGAGTTCAAGTCTCACCTCTGACCCAAGCTGGTAGTGTCACCCTGGATAAATCACTTGACATTTCTGTATTCTGGCAAACTCCCTAAGACTAAGTCCACACCATTGAAATCACAGGTCTTGTCAAATATGTGTGTATGTATGATACAATCATACACCTACCCATTTGTCATCATACACAACACTCTGCACTTGTAAGATTCCTTCTGCCCAAATCAAGGTTCTCTCTCCTCTTTTTTATTCCAGGACTAAACTTTGTCAAAATAATTAGTTTCGGGTTTGTTTGGGTTTGTTTGGGTTTTTTTTTTACAAATTTATTTGCAAATAAATTGTTTCATTTTATTGGGTTTTTTTCTCTTCACATCATCACGGTCATTTTGCATTTGGTTTTCTTCATTGCTAACTTCTCTGCATCAGTTCATATAATTCTTCCCATTTTCTTTGAATTCCTCCAATTCATTGCCACCTACAGAGTAGTGTACTCCTTTATGTTCATATCCCCCAATTTGCTTAGTCAGTCCCCATCTCCTTCTTGACTCTCCAAGTTGTTAGTGACCATGTCCTCAGCCAAGAGCCTTGCATTCATTTTGTATATAATCCTGTATTAGCTTATGTGATTTCTATTCTATTCTATTCTATTCTATTCTGTTCTATTCTGTCCTGTCCTGTCCTGTCCTATTGTACCCTACCCTACCCTACCCTACCCTACCCTACCCTATCCTATCCTATCCTATCCTATCCTATCCTATCCTATCCTATCCTATCCTATCCTATCCTCTTCTAGTCTATTCTAGTCTATGCTAGTCTAGTCTATTCTAGTCTATTCTCCTAATAGGATACAAGTTTCTTGAGGCAAGGAAGTTGTAACCCCAGCACCAAATTTAGTGCCTAGAACATAGTAGGCCTTTTAGAAATGCTTGTTGATTGATAAATTGGTGGAATTTGTGGGCATCTCCATTTTCGATTCTTTGCTACCACAAAAAGGCTGCTACAAATATTTTAGTATATATGGGATATTTCTTTCTGTTTTTTACCTCCTCCTGCCTTTCAGGATTTTATAAAATACCAAATTATTTTTCAGAAAGGTTAGACTTGTTCACAGATTGTACCACAGATACTATGCCAGTGTGCCTATCTTCCCAAAATCCCTCTAAGATTTTAAAATAAATTTTTGTTGATATCTTTTGTTTCTATGTCACCAAAATTTTCCCCAGTATCTCTCTTAAAGAGCTATCCTATCTAACACAGAATATTTTTAAAGTAAAAAAAGCAAGTAGAGAGGGAAAATTGGTGAAATCAATCATTACATTAAAAAAATCTACTATTATGGTTGATGTTCCACTCCTGAGGACCTTCTGCTTCTACAAAGGAGTGGAGTCAGGTATCTTATCATGTCTTTGGGTGGTACATGCTTGTTCTTTGTAATTTTTCAAAATTAACTTTTTGTGATTATTCTTGCCAATTAAGTTGTTGTCATTGCGTATGTTGTTTCCTTGGCTCTGCTCAATCCACTCTGCATAAGATCATATAAGCCTTTCCATGCTTTTCTGATTTCATCATAGTCATCATTTCTTATAGCACAGTAGTATTTCATTACACTAATGTACTATAATTTGTTTAGTCATGCAATCAATGAGCATCAACTTTTTTTTTCTATTTCTTTGTTACTACAAAAAGCAATGTTAAAAAATATTTTAGTATATATGAGGACTTTCTTCTTCTCCCTGAATCCCCTCAGATAAAAGCCTACCAGAAGAATCTCTAAATCTAAGGTTATTTTGGTCATTTTATTTTCAATAATTCCAAATTACCTTCCTAAATGGTTGTACTGACTCTCAACTCCACCAGCAATGCGCTAGTGTGCTAATCTTTCTACAATTTCTCTAACATTAACTATTCCCATCTTTTATCATTTTGCCAATTTATTAGATATAAGATGAAACCTTGAGGTTGTTTTGATTTGTATTCCTCTTCCTATTCTGGATTTGGATCAGGTAACAGAATTTTTTCATGGTAAGAAGGTGTTCAATTCAGCCACACCCAGTGAACCCTCTGAAGGAATTAAAGTGGCCAGCCACATTGAACAAGCAAAAGCAGGATTTCAAATGGCTAAGTTTGGAGTTTGGGGATGTGAAAGCTTGGGAGCACTTTGTGGAGAAGGCCCATGAGGGAAACTAAAATGTAATGGGTTCTCCATCCTCAGACATCTTCAAGCAAAAACCGGATGACCATTTGTCAGGTAGAATGAGGAGGAATTCTTGCTCACATAGGAATTGGTCTAGATGAACTCTGAGGTTTCTGCCAACGCCAAAATTCTGTAATTCCGTGACACATGGTCAACAGCGCTCCACTTAAGGCTCCAGTGATGGAGAAAGCACACAACTTCTTGTGGTAGCAGCCCATTTCACTTTGGAGCAGCTCATTCTTAGGTAGTGGTTGCTTTTTAAGTCAAACTCCCTACTCCAACAAGGACACCAACAGATGTGTTCTGGGAGGGTGTGGTTAATGCCCCAAACATCCACCTTGAAGGTTAGCGACATCCCGCCAAAATCCTGTCTTCCTTTTCTTCCTTTCTTTAGCAGGGAATGGAAACATTGCCAACTCCATTCCCCAAAGCAGGGCTGATCTCCTTGGGCTTCAGTGGGGCCAAGAGGCTTCAGATGAGTTATAAGGCTTTCTTTTTACTTTCTCGTGCATTTTAGCTGACGTAAAAACAAGCTTAATGAAAGCAGGCTTGGTTTCAATTTCTAAACAAATATGGACAAGCTGTAAAACAAAGTCACAAAAAGTTTTGCCTCTAAAACCCAAGAGATAACTCAACAGTAGAGGACTTAGAGAACTTCAGAGAAGAAGCCATTTTGAAATCTGAATGCGCTCAGTGTTTGAAGATTAAATCATTGCAACGGGGAGTTAGAAGAGCATCCTGTCTTGATTTATGTCCAACGGACATAATGTCTGTGTGGCTGTCAGTGTGGCCTCCAGGGGGCAGTGTGAAGCTAAAGAAGAGGCTACATGGAGCCATGAGGGCATGGAACCAAGGGTAGGGGCCATTTAATACATGCTCCTGCTTCAAGGCAGTCACACAAGGGATGTAGTATATATGTACAAGGGATGTAGTATATATATACTACTCTATATCCTTAGAAATGCTCCCCTACCATGACCAGAGAATCACAGACTGTTAGAGCTGAAGAAGAAGCTGGAAATCATGTAGTCAGCATTACAGATGAGGAAGCTTATGCCCGGAAAGGGGAAGTCACTGGTCCAAGGCAACACCGATAATTAATAGAAGAGGCAATACTACAGTCACAATCTCACTGTCCCCAGAAAGTAGGAATCTGACAATGCGGCACAGCAGAGAAAGAGGAGCCTCTGAAGTGAGACAACCTGGGTTCAAGTCCTTCCTCTGATATGTAATGCAGGTGTGAACCTCAGTTAACTTCCCAGAGCCTCAGTTTCTTTGTGTTATGTGACCTCTGAGCCACTCCTCCAACTTGCATTAACATTCATGGGTTGGGTCTACAAAGTGTGGCTGCTGCTCTCAAGGTTCAAGGGAAAACCTGCAGGTCCCAACTCCTCTCATTATAGGTCATGAGCCCCCATAAGTGCATTTCCTATTAATGATCAACCACCAACAGCTTTTAGCAAAGACATTTACTAAGATAGTATACAAAAAATTATAGCTATAAAATATTATCCCCTCCCCCAAACCTGGGTTACACTCTTAGTGCAATCACAAACAACATTCATGGGAAGAGTCAGCAGAAACTTAAAGTATGGAGGGAAAGAGGCACACGCAATGAGAACCTGAGTGCCTTTTCTCTCTTTATAGAGTCTGCCTTGTAGCTCAACTTGATATTTCTAGGACTATCTTTCTCTTTAGTCCATAGCTAACTCTCTTCTTTGCTGCCAAAAGTCACCTTTGAAGCTGTTTCTTTCCTTGAGGGGTTGCCTCTCTATATCCATGTCTGTCCAAACTATGTATCTCTATTCTATCAGCTGATCCTTGAACTCCCAAATCAAGAAACTAACTGCTAATGAGTTCTCTCCATCTCTCCCTGTCTGTCTCTCTGTTTCTATCTCTCTCTGCCTCCATCTCTCTCTCTCTCTCTCTCTCTCTCTTTCTCAGCAAATAGCTTTCCTGCTAATGCCATGGCTGGCGGGTGGTAGGAAGGAAGGAAACAAGAAAACTCTCTCAAGATTTATTTCCTTCCAGCAAGCTGGGTTCTTTATCTCCTCCTGGCTCCCCAGGCTGGATCACATCAAACTCTCCAGCTGCTTTGACTTTGAAGGTCACCTGGGGATGTAACCACCTTCTTCCAGGAAATAAGGAGCTCCCCCTCTAATTCAGCTAAGGTCTTCCTCCTTCCTAAAGTGTTAACATATTAGTAACACATCAACATCTTACAATTACATCAATCAAGCTGGTGGCAGGGAGGAACCTGTCCCTTACCTTTGACTGTAAAATGGAGAGATTAGACCAGAGAGCCCCTGAGGTTCCTTTCAGCTTTACTATGATTCTATCATTCTGTCTTCAGATTTGGAACCAGGAATTCTGACTTACAGGACAAAGTCAGTTGGTGTATGTGAGCACAATGTGGTCAATA
Source organism: Pseudochirops corinnae (assembly GCA_028646515.1). Taxonomy (NCBI): domain Eukaryota; kingdom Metazoa; phylum Chordata; class Mammalia; order Diprotodontia; family Pseudocheiridae; genus Pseudochirops; species Pseudochirops corinnae. Next base: position 223 of record JAQQSV010013180.1, on the reverse strand, counting down.
GATGTTAGGGCATCCCCTCTGAGAATTTATCTCAATTCCCAGAGCATGGGATGATGATGCCAAACTGTTATGGGAATGTGAAGATCTTCCCTGCCCCTAGGCCCTTTGTTAAAGTGGCTACATGACTCTGAGGACCTTCAGATATCTGAAAGTATACTCTGTTCCCTAATAGGCTGAATGTGGTCACATGGAGCCTGTGGCGCCAGGCTTGTTTTCCAGGAAT
>JAQQSV010013179.1:7500-12590 GCA_028646515.1 Pseudochirops corinnae | reverse complement strand
TGGGGGAGGAGGGACACACTGGGATGGCTGTTTTGGGGCGGTGGGTGGGGGGAAGAGGGAGAGAAAATATGTAACTCAAAATCTTGTGGAAATGAATGATGCAAACTATAATAAAATTTAAAAATTAAAAAAAAAAAACAAATGATAAGATCACTAAATAAAACTGAACACTGAACACTAATTTTGGCCAGAAGAACAGATGAAAGAATCCACTTACTTCCATTCCTAGGAGCGATGGGTCACTGTGTTGTAGAATGTTGCATATGCTATAGTGCGGTGGGTATGTTGGTCAATTTTGCTTAACTCTTTTTCTTTGTACAAAGAAGGACTCACTGACAGGGAGTAGCAAACCCTTAGTAAATGCTTGTTGATTGACTGACTAGTGAGGTCAGATCTGGAAATAAATGTGACATAAACGTTCAATTTTCTTAAAGCTTTGTGACCATCTTTTGTTTTGGCATTATATTCACTTCAAATATAGCTATCAATCAATCAACTAACTTTTATTAAATTCCTACTTAGTGGAATGTGCTAAACTCTAGTCTCCCCTCACCCCCAAGAAGTCTTTCCTTGTAACAGATTTTAAAAAATCAGTTCAGCTAAAGTAGCTAGAATATTGACTGTATGGGACAACACAAACGTATCCATACTCTCCCACTTCTCCAAGAAAAAGAGCGAGGTGCATTTTCTTATCTCTTTTCTAAAATCAAGCTCGGTCATAACAATTATACCATGTACAGTTTCATTTTATTGCTCTTTCCTTTTATATAGCTTTTGGATAGATTGGTTCTGTTTACTTCACATTTAGCATCAATAAATACTCCCACATATGTACCCCCATGCTTCTCTGAATTCCTTAGAATTATTATTTCTTTTGGAACAACAATATTACATTATATTCATATTCTGCAACTTGTTTATCCATCCCCCAGTCAATGGGCATCTACTCTGTTTTCTTTGCTACTATGAAAAGTACTACCAAGAATATATGACACTCTCCTTCTGTCTTTGACTTATTTTAAGAATACGTCTCTCCAGAACCAGGCAAAACCTGTACACAATCACAGACATATCGTACATATGATGACCAACCTTGATAAACTGGACTATCCTCAACAACGCACAGCTAAAGACAACTCTACAAGCCTCAGGATGGAAGGAGATATCTAAACTCAGAGAAAGATATAGAAAAACTGTAGTTTAAATGGAGACTGAAGCAAAATACGCTATTGTTCTCTTTCATGTCTGATTTTGCTTTTTTTTCTTTTCCCAGTGATCACTCATTGGTTACAACCCTTCTATATAACCAAACTATTGTACAATGTGAAAGTATTTGCAGATCCTATACATGATTGCACGCCACCATGGGGAAGGGGGAAGGGAGGGAAGAAAATCTGAAACCCAAGTGAATGTGGAACTGAATCTTGTAAATTAAAAGTAAAGAAACAAGTCATTAAAAAAAAAAAGAAAAAAAGAATATGTCTCTCAGTGAGACCTGGTCAAAGGACATGGACAAATCACTTTTTTTTTTTTTTTTGCTTAATTACAAATCGAAATCTTTAATTTTATGTGTAGGTATATTTATTTTAAAGGACAACTGGATTTTATCCAAAGACAAGAAATTTATTTATCACTGTTGTAATCTTCGGTCAATAAAACATTGCATAATGCCTTAGGAGAAAATATAACTTTCACCTGGGAGGTAACAGGTACAATGGAATGAGCACTGGCTCCAGAGTGAGAAGATCTGGGTTTGGATTCCTCCTTTGCAGCTTAGTACAGTGGAAAGAGTCAGAAACCCTGGGCTCAAATCCTATGACCCTCAGTAAGTCACTTAACCTTCCTGTACCTCAGTTTCCTCATCTGTAAAATAAAAGGATTGGACTAGAAGGCCATTAAAGTAATTTCATCTCTAGATATATGATCATATGATTGTTTGATGAGAGATGCCTTTTTTTTTTTGGTAGTTCCAATGCCTGGCATTTAATCAAGACTTAATAACTAACTGCTTGTTAACTTAGTGACTAACTGAGGCGGGTTGCTTCAAACTAGAGGGATTGGAGGAAGAACAATAATCCAGAAGAATCAAGAGAGTGTAGCAAGAGAAAGGGTAAACCAAAGAACGGACAGAAATAGATCAAATCGTGATGGTCGAGAGTCGGCCAGTATGGACACTGAAGGAAGAGACAGCATGTTGACAGTCCAAAAGGTGGAGGCCGTCCTCCAGGTTGCCATCACTGTCCAGTGCCTACATGTGCAGCACTTCTGGAAAGACTATTTAAGGGTCCAAGTCTCAGGACTCGAAGGAGCAGATTGAAAAAAGAAAAACTGACTTACTTTTGGGAAACATTCCTTCACAACTAAATGGCTCTACAGCAGAAGAGACTCTTGCTAAGGAAAAGGAAGCTCCTGTTTTAAACAGAATGGAATAAATCACCTACTTCCAGGCCAGGTTAGGCTCCTCAGCTGGGAGAGGCTGAGAGGGATTGGCAACATTTCAAGAGCTGTAACTTGAAAGAAGAAAACTTCTCCACACCCTCTAATCCTGGAAAAGGGTCTCTATTTTCTTAAGGCACCTAAATAGTGTTACACGCAAACCCCTATAGGGCTTAAACTTTATACAAAGACAAGCAAGCAGTGGTAGGTTAGTAATCTCTTCACACGTCTTGTTACAACCTCAGTATCTACCCTCAGGCGTCTGGTTAAAAGGAATATAAACATAATCCGAGAAGGCAAATCTATTCTTGTACTAGCAATTTTTGCTAGGAAGGATTGGGGGCAGCAAGCTGACCACATTACTATTTCTGCATTATGGCAGGGCGAAAAAAAAAAAAAGCAACCTTAAAAAAACAACCTACATTCTCTAAAGTAGACTTGGAGAATATTAACCTGAGCATTCCCCAATCTCTTGGAAATTAGGTCTACAATGGGGTCATCAACATGGTTGGCAATGAAGACTTGCAGAGACACACCCAGTACAGGTCTTTGTCTTTTATATTTTAACACACTTAAATCCTTTGCAAATGAGAAGATATCTCAATTTGGACATATTTCTAAGACGATCAAAAGGATTAGCATTTGAAACCAGATAGAAGAGTTCAATTCTATCCACATCCTTCTTAACATCTTTGCTGACATCATCCTGTATATGCATATATCTTCTTTTTACAAAATTGTTGCATGTTGTTTCCCTGTTAGAGAGTGAGCCCCTCAGGAGCGGAAGACTCTTCTTACTTGTTTGTCTGCCTTTCTTTGTATCCCAAGCATTTAGCTAGTTGTTCCCAAAGACTGTTGCCCATGAAATTGTGAACTCCTGAGAAGAAGGAACTGTCTTTTGTTTATCTTTGTATTCCCAGCACTTGGCAAAGTGCCTTGCACATAGTAAGTGATTTTAATACTTATTGACTGACTGACTGTCCACAAGAAAAGTGAAGGTGAGAGGAAACTTCTGAAGAGGGCTTGCATTTAAGTCCTGACTCTAATTTTTACTAGCCATAGGACCTGGAGGCAAAACAGACCCTCAAGAATTCAATTTCCCCTACTATAAAGCAGTGAGAGTAATTCATACTTACAGCCTCCAACAGGGATATTACAGGGTGTCCCTAAAGTCTGGACACATAGGAAATCTTATTAACTATGGATATTTTCAAGAAATGAAATGAATGAGATTTTCAACAACATTTTACTTAATTAGCATAAATTTTAGCCATGACAATTTCATATGGAATAAAAGCTTTCATTAGCTATTAATATGGAAAATAGGTTTTCCATATTAACGAGATTATTTTATTTTCCATATTAATGAGATTAATTTAATTAATTAATGAGATTTCCTATGTGTCTCTTAGTCTTCCTATGAAATCTCATTTATGCAAATTAGATAAAATGTTGTTGAAAAGTTCATTCATTTCAATTCTTGAAAATATCCATAGTTAATAAGATTTCCTATGTGTCCAGACTTCAGGGTCACCCTGTATAAGGATTGAGTGAGATAACATAGGTCAAAATAATTTGTTCACTCCAAAGGGGTAAGGCCACCCGGTTCCCACTTTCCTACTCCAGCAAAACCCTGATGTTTGCTCTGTACTGAATAATGATCAAGAAATCCAGTGGGTTGGGGTGGCTAGGTGGCGCAATGACTAGAACACTGGCCCTGGAGTCAGCAGGACCCGAGTTCAAATCCGGCCTCAGACACTTGACACACTTACTAGCCGTGTGACTTTGGGCAAGTCACTCAACCCCAATTGCCCTCCAGAAAAAAAAAAAGAAAAAGAAATCCAGTGGGAAACGATAGTGACATATTCTATTCCAGAATTGAAGAGTCAGCTATATGTCCCCAAGCAATAGGAAAAGGCCCTGTTAACAATATCAAGGCTCCCCTGAGACAGTGCTAGCTAGTGTGGTCAGAAGGTTGAAGGGTGGCATCCTTAAAAGCCTAGGAGGCAGATAAGTGCAGTGAAAGGAATCCTGAAGATGGAGCCAGGAAAACCCGAGTTCTCATTTGTTAGCTGTGAGATCCCGAAGCAAATCCCTTAGCTTCTGTCTGTCTCAAGTTCCTCAATTGCAAAATGGGGGTAATGACCGCACCTACATCACAAAGTTGTTGTGAAGATTGAATGAGAAAATACTTGTAAAGTGCCTAGCAGAGTACCTGGAACATAGGTGTTTAACAAATCCTTTCCCTTGAGAAGCAGCACCTACTCCCTCAGACTGGGACAGCCTAGGCTGTCTGACATCCCTAACACTTGGTCCTGAGACATCAGAGAGGACCTGGAAGATCCAATACAATAGACCTCAAAAATCCAGGAGATCTAACACCAGGAGGTAAAAGTCAGTTTAGGAACCTAGGGACCTATGTCAAGACAAAACAGGGCTCACCACCCCATCTAAAAGAATTGTGACAGGGAGGCAAAACCTGGATCTGGCACAAAGTCCCAATTCAGAAACTAAAGTGGGAGAAATGAGGGTTGTTTTTTTTTAAAGCATAGATCAGGATAAAAAATTATTGCAAGTCTAGAGAGTCTCCAAAAGAAAAAATAAATCCACAGGAACTGCAAGTAGACACTTAAAGGAAAAAGTGGATTTTCCAC
>JAQQSV010013179.1:0-2500 GCA_028646515.1 Pseudochirops corinnae | reverse complement strand
ACCTGAGTGATCCACTGATACCCTCAAGATGTTAGGAGAATGGGGGAAGGTAGGTGGCACAGTGGATAGAACACTGGGGAGTCAGGAGGACCTGAGTTCAAATCCAGCCTCAGATACTTACTAACTGTGTGACCTTGGCCAAGTCACTCAACCCTGATTGTCTCCCAAAAAAGTTAGGAAAAACATCAGCATAATTAGCCTTGACAAAGGTGGAAAGTGTAGTCTCAGGAGATAATGGAGTGCCCTTTATCAGAGGTCTTCAAGCAGAGGTGGGAGGACACCTGGGTTTAGTATATTATAGCAGGAATTCATTTGGGGTATGCATGGACTAGAAGGCTCCTGAAATCTGTCCCAGAGCTAAAATTCTGTGATTCTCTGAGGCTCAGAGATGTTTAGTAACTTGCCCAGGGTCACATAGCAAATGTCTGAGGCAGGATTTGACTCTAGACCTTCTTGGCTCCTATGATCCAAGCCTAGCAAAGAACAATTCTGGAATTTTATTTAAGTTAAGATAATCCCCTTCCCCCAAATCTCTCAGGAAGCTTTCTTCCTTCCAAAAATAACCACTTGAATAATGAATAATAAAAGATGACCTATGACTGATTTTTAATCTTGGTCATCGTTGCACTTTTCAAATAGGTGCTCTTTCATGAAGAGTTGTTTAGGAGAGGAAAGGGTACTACTGGTCATTAAGCGCCTGTGAATCCTATGCTTAGCCATCAAAACAGGAGAATAGGTCAATGCTAGTAGAGCCTGATTTGGGGAGTGGCGCAAGAGTTATATAATGCTATGCTGTTACGCAAAAAGGATACAGTTCATTAAATCCAGGATGCGGATTAAGGCTAGATAAGCAGAGACCAGTCAGAGACGTGCAGTGCAGGAGTTCACTTGGAAGATTTTATGATTCTCAGAATGAGAAGATACCTTAGGGACCATTGAGACAGTTGCTTCCTGACAAATGACCCCCTCTTATCCTGTAGCTACTAAATGACAATATTGCTTCTACTTAGAGCTCTCTGGTGACAGGGAAATCACTATCTTGCAAATGTAGCCAGTGCGATAGGGCCAGTGTGACAGTAAACAGGTCTAATGTGGAAATGGGGAGAAATTTTCAGGCTTCTGTAACAATCTTGCTATCAAGGGACAAAGGACTTCTTAATCAAAGAAATGATAGAATATCTATCATTAGATTTCCTTAAGCAATTCTGGAGTGAAATGTGAATTTTTTTCACTTTCTTGTTTGGCTAAACTCCAATATCCAGCCTCCTTCTTCTCTCTCTTGAGTTTTGGAGAATCAACCTAAACACCAGCATTAAGCATTTTACTAATCCCAGCTCTGCCCCTGAGCCTGGGGAAAGTTGTTCACCCTGCCAGTAATATGGAGATAATAACACCTTCTTAGCTCACTAGACTGCTGCAGGGATTAACTAATTAGTGGTTATTACTGAGTTTTATGAATGCTAAATGGTATTATCACTTTTAAAACTACTTCCCCTCTTTTATTTTCTGTTTTAGGCAACTTCTTCTGAGAATTTCTGGGGCACAGCTATGATGGCCAATCAGAGGACCAGACTTCATATGTACTGGGAATGGAGGGTCACTAAAACACACCCTTGCTCAAAAATATCTCCCCTAGTAGCATCTATGGTGCTTGAAGTTCTACTATTAGAAATATACCTTTAGGAGAGAGACTACATTAACTCTCAAGCATTCAAGCCCTATTGCAGAGAGTGCAACTCTGATGGGCTGACCATGTTGTCCAAATGTCAAACATGTTTGCTTAAAAGATTTCAAGAATGAAGGACTAACAGGGGGGCGGAGCCAAGATGGTGGCGTAGCAGCAGCAACATATTGCAGCTCTCACATAGCCACCCCAAAATACCCATAAAATAGGAGTCTAAACCAATCCTAGAACTCTAAAACGCACACAAAGATACTTCCCACTAAAGTCAGCTCGGCTACGAGGAACCATATCAGCACTGTGAACCGAAAGCAGCCTGGCCTGAAGCCGTGGCTGTGCCCCAGGGGCGGCTGGATGGGAGCCTCTCAGGTGAGTGGATTAGCACCAGCTGCCAGTGGGGATTGCGAAAGGAGGAGATAAGTAGTCCGGCTGAAAGACCTCCAGAGCGGAAAAGCAAAAGGCAGAGGTTTTGCACCCGCCTCCGCGTTGTAGCTTCCCGCCTGCGGCCTACAGAAGGCAGGGGGACTGAGCGATTGTCCTCAGGCCAAGAGCTCTCATGTTGAGCGGCCTGGATCTGGATCTCGGTCTTGGGCCTCGGTTCCGGAGTCTTCATTATCCAGTCAGCCGGAAGTAAATAGGAAGAGTTCCCAGCCTCTTCCTGAGAGCTACGGCAGGCAGAAGGACCCCAGCAATTTGGGACAGAGCTTTCCCTTCTGGAAGCAGAGCCCCACAGAGATTTTAAAAAAATCACGGTCTGAACAACCATGAGTAAGAATAAGCATAAGAAGCAAAGTAAGAACAGCTCCCAAACCCTAGATT
>JAQQSV010013178.1:0-12590 GCA_028646515.1 Pseudochirops corinnae | reverse complement strand
TCTTATAAATTTTACTTAATTCCCTGTAAATTTTGGAAATGAGGCCCTTATCAGAGACATTGTAAACATTCTTTCCCAATTTCCCACTTCCCTCTTAATCTTGGTTACATTGGCTTTGTTTGTACAGAAACTTTTCAATTTAATGTACTCAAGGTTATCCATTTTGCATTTTATAATGCTCTCCAATTCTTCTTTGGTCATAAAGTCCTTCCTATTCCATAAATCTGACAAGTAAACTATTCCTTGCTTCCTCAGATTATTTACAGTATCAGCCTTTATACCTAGATCCTGCACCCATTTAGACTTGACTTTGGTGTATAGCGTTAGATGATGGTCTATGACCAGTTCCTGCCATACTATGTTCCAATTTTCTCAGCAATTTTTGTCAGATAATGAGTTCTTATCCCAGAAACTGGAGTCTTTGGGCTTACCAAACAGTGTATTACTATAATCATTGATGATTGAGTCTTTTGTACCCAATCTATTCCATTGATCCACTACTCTATCCCTTAGCCAGTACCAAGCAGTTTTGATGACTGCTGCTTTATAATACAGATTAAAGTCTGGTAAGGCTAGGCCACCTTACCTAGCATTTCTTTTCATTAATTGCCTTGATATTCTGACACTCTGTATCAGTTATTAACAAATATTCCCAGGTCTCTGCAACTCTTTCATAGCGTCTTGCTTTTTCATCTATTTTTAATGGGGCCCAAGTCAAATGGAGAAACCAAACCAAACAAAACATTTGTTAAGTGCTTATTATATACTAGTACTTGAGACAAAAAGAAAGGCAAAACCAGCAGCTACTCTCAGGGAGTTCACATTCTAATATGAGAGACAACATGTAATTAAGCGGGTTATAAACACAACAAATAGAAGCGAATCTCAGAGAATACCTTAGCAGTCAGGGAGGAGCAGGGAGTGTTTTAAGCAGAATTTTGAAGGAAACCAGGGTAAGTAAGAGGCAGAGCTAAGGAATAAGACTATTACAGAAATAACAGACAAATAGTACAAAGAGTCAGAGATGGGAGACATTGATGTGTTTAAGGACCAGTAAGCAGGTTAGTGTTGCTGGATTGTATAGCACATGCAGGGGAGTGAAGGTAAGAAGGTTGAAAAGACAGGAAAGGGACAGATTATAAAAGGCTTTACAAATGATCTTGGAGATGATAAGGAGACATTGGTGTTTACTGATGGGGCATGGTGTTTGTGACATAATCAGGCCTATGTTTTTAAAATATTACTTTGACAAATGAGTAGAAAAATATTGGAGGCAGTAGAGAATTGAGTCAGGGAAATCAATTAGAAGACTATTGAAATATTCAGGGAATGGCATAGAAGATCTGTACCAGGGTCATGGTTGTGTGTATGGGTGAAAAGGGGAGGTTTTGAGAGATGCTGTAATAGTAGAAATTTCAAGTTTGGCTACAGATTAGGTATGTATGGTAAGTGTAAGAATTGAAAGGTGATGCCAAGGTTTAGAATGTGGGAGATTAGGAGGATGGTGGTGTTCTCAACATGAAGAGAATTTCCAAAGAGGGGAGGATTTGGGGGAAGAGGAATAAAATTAAATTTACTTTGAACATGTTGCATTCGAGATGGCAACAAGTCACTCAAGTCAGCCAAAAAGCAATGATTGGTTTTAGCTTAGAAGAGATACTTGGGCTAGATACATAGATCTAGAATTCATCTACATAAAAATGGTAACTGAATCCTTGGGGTAGATGAAATCACTAAGAGAATATGTAAAGAAAAGATAAGAAGAGTGCTTAAGTCAGAGCTTTGGGGGCCATCCAAGGCTAGTCAAAGTAAAGTAGAAGCAAGGGAGACCGAGAAGAAGCATTTAGCGATAGAAAGGAAGAGAACTAAGAGAGAATGGTATCACAAATTGTTGTTTTTGTCCTTCATTTTTAAAGAGGATCATGACATTAGCAAGGTGATGCCATGACTTGCAAGTGAATTGGATTTAAGTGAGGGAGGACTGGGCAAAGTCACTCTCTCCTCCAGGAGCTATCTGGATCCACTGGCAAGATATAGATCAGGATAACTGGAGATGACCCTGGATGCAGTGGAAGCTAAAGTCTTTTCCAGGTCTCAATTTGATGGAGGCAACGCAAATACTAGGAGAGAGAAAAATTGGTTCAGGAAGAAAGGAAAGCAAATGACCTTAATTTGGGGGAGGTGAAGTACAAAGAAAGAACTTCATCTAAGAGGGTGGAAGAAGGGGAAGAAAGAAGCTTGACAAGAGAAGGTTTCCAAAAGCTGCTGTGTAGAGTGGAATGGCAAACTGATAAGGAAGAAGTAGAATGATTATCTTGCTGCAGTCACATTTGATAATGGAAATTTGCATTGGATCTAGTAAATACAACGTTATGATTTCCTTCAATTTTATGACATGTAATTGGAGAGAAGGATGTAGTAATGCAAGGAGTAACCGAGGATTGGGTTTGGCAAGCTGTGATTGGCAGCATGAGAAGTCAAAGGATTTGAGAGTAGTAAATAGTGTAAAGTTGAGTTGATCCACCAAAGGGTAAAGATAGAGAGCAGAACTGAAAGTAGCAAATCTAGAAGCAATAGCCTGGCAAAGAACAGATGCATGGTGAAAGTGAGTCACTACTAGAATGAAGAACATGATTGGGGTCATAAGGCAGAAGGAAATGTTATTCTTCTCATTGTGCCCAAAATTATGATCTGATAAAGGAATGTCAGCATTTCTGAATGTAGGAGTAGAACCCTTGTGGGTAATGGAAGATCAAAAGTATGACCATGTTTGTGTGTACAGTAGAGGATTAGATGGCTCTTGAATTCTTACACTCACCATACATACCTACACATGCTATATATCCGTATCTATGTATCTATATCTACATCTACAGTGTGTGTGCACATGTGTTCAAAAACACATACATACTGTCCTTGGGACTACTTCAGTCCCCTTCTAATTGATCTCCTTTCATCAACTCTCTCCTGACTCCAATCCACTTTCACTCAATTGTGAAAATGATTTTTCTAAAGCATAGATCTAACTATGTCACCATCTTCTCAGGAATCTCCTTATTATCTCCAAGACCATTATAAAGTTCATATCTATTGATCTATCTAGAGAGCTAAAGAAATTCATATCTATGTGTAACTAGATCTAATTGATATAGATAGATATATAGAAAGATAGATGTGATATGATATGATATGATACAGGATTTGAAGGGGAGAGAAAGATTGAGCCAGTCTCTGCACTCATTGAGGAAGAAAGGAGAATGTCTTGGAGGCTGATAGATAATGGCCACCAGGAAGTATATTATGTGATAAATTCATTTAGTATGAAACTCAAAATAGGATTGCTTAGTTGTGGTGATAGACACCATGGTAATGAGGAGCAAGGAATATTTTAACTATACCATCATGACCAGAGAGTTGGGTCAAATGAGAAAAAGTGCAGCGAGAATTAGAAAGGGTGTTGAGGTAAGCAATGTTATCAGGGAAGAATCAGGTTTAGTGAGCATCAGATGATGGAAGTAGTTAAAAAAAGAAGAGGTTTAATATGGAAGGAAATTTGTTGTTTATAGAGTAGGTATCTCAGAAGGCACAGTGGAAGGTGAGGCTAACTCCAAAAAGGACATTTGGTAGTCATGGTTAGGATGCATATGCAATCATATGAGAACAAGGAATGGGTTTTCTACCTCCACACAGTGTCATTGTGATGGAGAGAGTATAAGAATTGCAAGTGTGTAAACCACTAAGAAATATATCCAAGCAATGTATGAGTGTTTGGAGAGGGGTCCTTTGGGGAAGCGTGTGATCAGCCTGAGGTCTTTTCTTGTGGCAGATGGTGATGTTCTATTCCTGTCAGATCCTAAAAGGCGCACCAGGAAGGAGACATAGGAATGCAGTTGGGGTGACGATGCCTTGTTTTCAATGGAAAAAGCCCTGGGTGTGGGAGGCATGGATTTAGTGGGTAGCTGATATAAGTCAAGTGAGTCCCTTGACTGAGTTTGAATTCCCTGTCCTAGAAGAACAACATAGGTACTGTAGGAAACAGATAGATTTGCTGAATAACTGTCAAGTGTTCTCTGGAAATTTTCAGAAAATGGGAAAGGTATTACAGCATTGGTCCCTTTTACAAAATGGGAAGATAATGGATTCTAAAATTTATCTAGTATCAGATTATTGTTGACTGTTCTACAGAAGGTAGACCGATGGCATAAAAATTTTGAAAGGAAACTACCTCAACACATTCAGCAACTAGAGACAGAACTCTCAGAGTTTTAGGGCTATGAGTTTTAGGTGGTCTAAGATCAACTAACAGCACAAATAAAGCAACCTCTATGGATGAGGCCCTCAGTAGGCTTCAGCCAAGGAGCAGGCTTTCAGAGGGGAGTCCAGTCTCCTACTCATTGACTTCACTGCATCACATAGAGAGGAGAGTCAGAGTCAGACCCTTGAAAAGAAAATCCTTGCTTATCCTAATACTACTCCTAAAAAGGATGGATGCTTCCACAGAAGAGCAAGGAACAGGACTTTTACCACTAAAGAACTGGGTTGTTGCAAAAGAAATTCAAATTCCAACCCGGTAAGTCATTGCAGCAGTAGCTGTGGGGGACATGGTCTAATGGAACCAGTGCAGAAACTCTTTCCACAGCAGATTTTACACACTTGGGGAGCTCTATTACAATTTTTATTATTTAAAAGCCAGTTGAATAAATTATGTGCACTGCCTGCAGTCTGATCTTTGTCCCTTTTTTAGGTATCTAAGAAAAGGAGTTATAGCTACTACAAAGATGAATTTCCACTGCAGCCCACTTCCTAATAGAGATTTTCATGGGAGATTATGAAGTTCCTAAAAGAAATGATTTCCTAGATTTTATGTATGCACTCTCCCTTGTCATATCCTAGGACCAGCATTATTTGGGAGCAATTAGATCTCACCTCCTACGTGAAGTCCCACTGGAATGGCTTTAAATATGAGTCTCCCCAGACACACAACAACACAGGTATGGGCTGATCAACTGATGAAATTTGAGCAGGAGGTATAGCCTAGGTAAATAACACTGTGAGCAAAATAGGTGGACAGAGGGTGATGACACCCTATCCTAGAGAGAGATTTGGATGCGGTTTCAGACACATAGCGTGTATAAGTAGGCAATTGATGGCCAGCATATGGTGGTTCTTGAAAAAAATCCTGAGCACCAGGACTATAGAAGCCCTTCCATCCCATCAAAACCCAGGGCATCTCCTAGGTCTCTGCCCCATTTGGATCATTGTGGAGGGAGGGGTGGGGGTAGGAGAGCCGGCTTCAGAAGAGAAAATAAAGGGAAGGGCCATCATGAGCTTTTGATAGTCAGCATCTAGTCTTTTTTGCAGGTTATTTATCCTATGTAGGGTAGGACCAAATAAAAACCTTTAGAAATTCCCAAATCATCCTATCTAGATAATATAAAAGAATATAGGGTCCCTCAGAATCCATGGGATGGGGAGAATAGTCAAAACTATTTATTCTCAAGTGATGTAGATGAAATTGAAGTATTTTGTTATAGCAGATTCCCTTAAAAACCCTCCTGTTTGGCCTGTGAGGAAGGCAGATGGAACCCAGTAGCTAACTGTGGACTTCAGGGAGCTGAACAACATCATGCGCAATAGTAGAGCTATTCCTGACCTCATCAATGTTGTAGGATCAAGTAGCCCAGGTCCAGGATGAGGAGCATGGCATTACTGACTGTCCCAATGCTTGTTTCTCTATTTATGTACCTGATACTGGTTTGATCCTGCTCTAATCTGGGAAGTAGTACAGTATACTTCCATACACATTTCCCACAATCAAAACAGGAAGCCCAGAGGCTTATTAGACTTTTTGGAGTCCTACTTGGGTATTCTGATGGCCCCTTACTTACTTAGTGACCTATAGATCCACAGACATACAAAGAGAGCATGAGTGTTTACACATTACCCTGCTGACTAGACATATTTAAAATGCTTTACATTAGATACAACTAGGTGCTGTAGTGGATAAAATGCTACAGTCAGAAAGCTAGTTTAGATTCAGGCTCAGGTACTAAGTTGCTTTGTACCTGGGCAAGTCACTTAACATTTGTCTACCTCAGTTTCTTCATCTCTAAAATAGCGTCTGTTTCCCAGTGTTGTAAAGAGGGGGAAATGAGAGAATATTTGTACAGAACTCTGCAGATCTTAAAGTATTATATAAATGCTAGTTATTTTTATGTTTCCATATCTGGATAGCAGGGTTAAGCCAAGGACTAGAGGATCATTGTTGAATGTTATTTCCATATCATGGCTAAGTACACTTCCATTTTGTTAAATGTTGAGTTAACCACAAGTGCTCATTTTGTTTTAACATCAAAGCAGAATTAATAGGCTACCATTCTGAGTTAGGTCCGATACTAATATTATATATTCACTAACCTTCCCTCTAATAATATGTGGATTTTTGCAAGTGTTTAGTCTTCAAACTGTTTCATTTTTGGAAATGGGGACCAATCCTGTGATATCTCCCAAATCCTCTGTTTTTTTTCAAAGATCAGTGACAGTGGTTCAACAATATCCTCTGTCATTTATGTCAGTACTCAAGGCTGCTTTGGGCATAGCTCTATTCAGTACCCTCTTAGTTCAGGCACCATGTTAGGATGAAATGTCACTGAACATTTAACAAGGAAGGAGGTTTACTTTGTTGTAACTTAGCAAGGATATACAACAAAGGTACAGTGGTACTTAATGTCTCTAGATGTGCCTCTGACCCCTCAATTTATCTGGTCAACGGCAACTATTTGAATTTCCTCATTCAGTATATATTACTTTGTCTTGAAAGTTTGCACAATTTACTTAGATTCTGATTATTTTTTGTTTATAATCTCTTGATATCCTGACAATGGGGCAGTGATCATATCAACAAACATCAATTATGTCAATCAATCAATAAAGATTTATTAATATTTATTGTGCCTACTTTGCACCAGACACCTTGTTAAGCTAGGGATACAAATATGAAAAGATCATCCCTGCCTTCCAGGTAAATCTAATGTAATGTTCACAAAAAGAAGATGAAAACCTGAAAAAAAGATAAGGAAGGCACGGTGGCAAAGTCCAAAGAATTCTATAAGAGTATAGCTGAGTGGGAAAAAAAGAGATGCCTGGTTTGGTTTCCCTCCCTGAATGATGATGTTGGAGTTCATGACTCTTCTTGCCAGTCAGAGGAGCAGAAGACACTAATGAGGCATAAAGCAATGTTCATTTACCCAGTATCAGAAACAGAAATGCCATTATTCTGCAAGAATAAATCTCTTTGGTACTCACACCTCATCAATAGCCTCTGAGCAGACCCTCTGAATAGAGGGCAGGGCCACAGGCTCTGGGGCCTCCATTTAAGAAAGAGTTCAGCATAGTCTTCTCCTCAATTCCCAACAGATACCCTGATTTTGGACTTCTTTAAATCACCCCCTCATGCCTTCCTTCCCCAGTAAACTCATTATTAGAATTTCATTATTCTGTACGACTAAATTTGCCTGGTGCTTACATCACATAAATACCCTCTGTCCCTGTGACTGAAGGTCAGGGTTATGGCCTCTAGTAACTCCATTTAAGGAGGGATAACTTCTTCACATAAATCCAACCAGATTCATCTTCCTTTTATGTGTTGTCTTCTTCCATGAGATTGTAAGCTCCTTGGGGGCAGATGTTGTTTTGCTGTATTTGTACCCCCATCACTTAGCACAATTTCTGTACACAGTAGGCACTTAATAAATGTTTATTGAATGGCTATCCCAGCCCACATGTCACCTACCTGAAAATGACCACAGGATTCTGGAGGTAGTAGAGGACCACTGAAGTTTGCTGAATAGGGTGTGTGACATGTTCAGACTTGTGATTTAGGAGGATCTATTTGAGGGGGGGATGTGGGGAGATGGAGTGGGGGGAGAAGAGCAGGGAGACCAATCACAAGGCTACTACAGTGGCCTAGGTAAAAGGTGATGAGAACCTATGCCAGTATTTAAAGAGCGTCAGAGGAGAGAAGGGGACATATGGAAGAGATATTATGGAAGTAACATTAACAAGACTTAAAACAGATTTTATGTTGAGAAGAATGAAGAGTCAAGGATGACACTGAAGTTATGAGTATGGGTTACTGAGAGTATGGTGGTACCCTTAATAGCAACAGGGACCCTAGGAAGAGAGAAATGTTTTGGGGGAAAGATAGTGAGTTAAGTTTAGGACAAACTGAGCTGGAAGTGTCTATGGGACATCAAGTTATCAAGTCCAATAGGCAAGTGGAAATGTGAGACTGGACATCAGAGAGGTTAGGGCTAGATAAATACATTGGGTAACCGATGGGATAACTTCTTCACATCAATCCAGCCAGATTCATCTTCCTTTTATATGTTGTTTTCTCCCATTAGATTGTAAGCTCCTTACATCTGCTTGTTGTTGTGTTTGTCCTTTGTTCTCAAAAAGGACAATGGCATCAGGGAAATGATGACATGACCTTCAATTGACTTCGATTTGAGTGAGGAGGGCTGTGCAAGAGCAACAGCCTCACTTTCTCCTCCAGAGCCATTTGGGTCTAGTGGACAGATATTCATCAGGATGACTGGAGATGACCGATGATGCAAGGGGAGAACCTGACCCTTTTAGGTTAAGATGTTTTCAGGGTCTCACTAATTATCATCTGCACAGAGATGACAACTGAATCCATGGGAGCTTACAAGAAAAAAAGCAAAGCAAAACTGACATAAATGAGGTAATATTAGGGTCATATAAATTAATAGTATAAACACAAAATAGTGTGAGTAACCAAACAATTAAATATTGCTTAAGTATAGATTGTACAAGAATTTTCTCCCCTTTTTTCAGATAAGAAAAGTAGGGCTCAAAGAAATGACTTCCTCAAAGCCTGGAGAGTGAGAAAAGATTAGTCTGTACATTTCCCCAAACTGGAATTTAGTCATTTAGCTTCCTTGAACCTCAATTTCCTCGTATATAAAATGAGGCAATTTAGATTAGTTGGGCCCAGAGGTTTCTTCTAGAGCTACGATCCTATGAATTTTTTTTCACATCCAATTTATTGATATAATAACACAGCTACTACATTTTTTCTATTTATAAATAGTGATTTTTTACCACCTGCGTGCATTTTTTAAACCATATTTGTAGTCAGTGTGAAAGGGAGTTGTCTTTTGGAAAAACTCCAGGACCCCTGGCCTATAATTTACAACATTTACTTAATGGCACAAAAGAAAATAAACAAAAGAACATTCTTGAATATCCTCTGAGACTTTCCCTATTAACATCCTATTCCAGATTGTTTCAATTCCTGCTGATAGAGACAACCCTTTGTACCTGTCATTTCCTACACTACCTCCTCTGCAAGTGAGTAGGCAATGGTGAAAATACGTAATCATTTCAACCTTTCACCTAGAAATGTAATTAGCATGAGAAGAAATAAACACACATGCACACAAAAAAACACTACTCTACAGGATATATCATTTCTTTCCTCATTAATGAACAAGTTCCTGATGGCTACCTAAAATAGTAAGCTTTTCAGTCAGCGTGGCTCCTAAATGAAATTGGGGAAGTATATCTTATAAATGGAAGAAGGCTATGTTGAAGATAGAACTAAAGGACCAAAACACCAACCATTCTTATAAATAGGACTTGTTAATTATCTTCTTTCAGCTGCCAGTACCTTGGATTGTACAACTCACATTCACTATATTACTACTTCTGATGTATGCCAGAAAGGGAAAATATTTTCTTGTCAATTACTGAAATGTGATAGATTTCTCTTGAAATTGGGATTTAGGGTTTCAGCATCATTTTCTGAGCATCTATTCAAAACTCTTAGATTAACATTAGGAAGAGAAATTAAGGAGGGGGAACAAAAACCCACCTCTGCTTTGCAATGTTGATTTTTCTTCCTGGACAGTGAGAGTAAATGACAGTGCACAAATGCTCATCCCCCAGGAATTTCATATTTATCCATTTATTTTTAATGGAGGAAGGGTAAAAGGTATGAAAGCCTCTGTCTTGATTGTGTTTAAAATAAATTTTGCTGCCAGAAGAGTACAACTTACTACTCTCCCATTCCTAAATACCATGAAAAATGCAGCAAAGTTTAGAAAGTCATGTCCATGGGTTATATCTGAAAGTCTGTGCTTTAGAATGCTTAATCTCTTTCACTTCTAAATGATTCTGATTCTTTTGGTGAATACTTGCAATTTAAAAAGCAAATTCATGGGGGGAGGAAACAAGACAGTGGCATAGAAACAGTTAAATTCAGTGTGCTCCCCGCACAACCTTCTCAAATACCTATAATATATGATTAAACAAATTTGACAACTACAGAACCCAAAAAGTGACAGAGAGAAACAAATGTCCCATTGAAGGCAGCACAGCAGGCCTGCTGGCAGGGTTCATCTCAGCACACTGGGAGCTGAACCCAGACCTATGTGAGCCATGGTTTTAGCCTCAGGGTGGCCCCAACCAGCAGGGCCTGGGGCAGACCTCTGGAGGGTGAATCACCAGTGGCTGTGGCAGTTTCCAGACTTATCTACCCATAAATGCCAAAGAGCAAGTAAAAGGACAATGTGGAACTTTGTTGGAACTGAGGAGTGCAAGAGCCCAGTCTGGCCCCTGCCACCAGGGTGAGAAGTGGTGAAGAAATGGTGAGTGCACCAGGTGAATGTTTCCAGAGCTCCTGGCTTGCAAATTGTAGAGGGACAAAGCAAGGATTCAGAGGATAATTGCTCTTCCTTTAACCTGCTTGGATTTGGTTCACTATCTTGGGGGGAGGTCTTGAGGTGTGTGGCCAATGGGCCAGTGCTTGAGAACTTCTGAGAGGATATGAAACTATTAGCTCCAGCAACTGTGAAAACTCCAGCAATTTGGGACAAAGCTCTCCCCTCTGGAAGCACAGTTCCATGGTGACAAAGAGCTCAAAAGTCACCTAATTAAGTGGCAACATGAGCAAGCAAAGCAAGCACAGCAATCAAACCTTAGTTTCTTTTTTGAGGGACAAAAAGGATCAAAGCATGGAATGAGAGGAAGATGCAGAACTCATGCATCAAAAGTTTCCAAGAAAAATATGAATTGATTACAGACCATGGAGGAGCTCAAGAATTATTTGGAAAATCAAGTACGAGAAGTGGAGGAAAAATTGGGAAGAGAAATGAGAATGATGAAAGAAAATCATGAAAAGAGAGTCAATAAGCTGACTGAAGAAAATAACACCTCAAAAATAGACTAACTCAAATTGCAAAAGAGACCCAAAAAGCCAATAAGGAGAAGAATGCCTTAAAAAGCCAAATTTGTCAGATGGAAAAAGAATTACAAAAGCTCAATGAAGAGAATAATTCCTTCAGAATTAGATTGGAACAAATGGAAGCTAATGACTTTGTGAGAAATAAAGATACTCTAAAACAGATCCAAACAAATGAAAAAAATAGAAGGCAATGTGAAATATCTCATTGGGAAAACCACTGACCAGGAACATAGATCTAGGAGAGATAATTTTAAAATTACTGGACTGTAAGGGCCCCTTAGAGCTATCTAGATGTCTGACCTCGGTCAGTGTGCCCTTGCTAACAAGGAAAACCTGAGGTGGGTAAGAGGCATCCAGGTGTGTATTCTGCCTCAATGACTACACGTCAAATATGGGGGCATTGAGCATGCACCATCAATGGAGAAGCACTCCCCATCTATCAGGATCCTGTTGTTGGGACACCTGACAAAAGGGCAGACAGAAAGGGAATAAAAGGGGCAGGCGAATAAGGCTTGGAGGGCAATAGCAAGAGGAGATTTGTAAGACAATAAAGACGCTTGGCCATTCCACTGAGGTGTGTCGGACTATTCTGTCCATATCCCGAGTTCTACTCCAAAGAGTTGTCAGGGCGACTGAGAGCACCTGCAGGGTCATTGGGGCAACCGTGCGCAACTGTGGGGCTACGGTAGGTACTTTGGGACCCCTGGAATTCCCGAGTCTGGGTGGCCTGGACACTGGACTACCTGAAAGCCATGATCAAAAAAAGAACCTAGAAATCATCCTTGAAGAAATTCTCAAGGAAAATTACCCTGATATTCTAGAACCAGAGGGCAAAATAGACATTGAAATAATTCACTGATTACCTATTCAAAAAGATACCAAAAAGAAAACTACTAGCATTATTATAGCCAAATTTCAGAGTTCCCAGGTCAAGGTGGAAATATTACAAGCAGCCAAGAAGAGACAATTTGAATATTGTGGAAATACAATCAGGATAACACAAGATCTAGCAGCTTCTACATTAAGGAATCAAAGGGCTTAAAATATGATATTCTGGAGGTCAAAGGAACTAGGATTAAAACCAAGAATCACCTACCCATTCCCCAATTGATAAATGGTCAAAGGATATGAACAGGTAATTTCCAGTGACAGAAATTAAAGATATT
Organism: Pseudochirops corinnae; assembly: GCA_028646515.1. NCBI lineage: Eukaryota > Metazoa > Chordata > Mammalia > Diprotodontia > Pseudocheiridae > Pseudochirops > Pseudochirops corinnae. Next base: position 155 of record JAQQSV010013178.1, on the reverse strand, counting down.
TTTAAGCATATGGAAAGATGCTCTAAATCATTATTAATTCAAGAAATGCAAATCAAAACAACTTTGAGGTACCACATCTCACCAGTCAGATTGGCTAAGATGACAAAACAGGAAAATGACAAATGCTGGAGAGGATGTGGAAAAATTGGAACACT
>JAQQSV010013177.1:0-12590 GCA_028646515.1 Pseudochirops corinnae | reverse complement strand
AAGACACACAGAGTAGATAGAAGTTAACCACCTTTGGTACAAATCTTCTGTCTGTGAAATGTTATGAAATGTGTGAACTAAGTGATTTTGAAAAATGAGCTTCTTGTTTAATGCTTCTGTGATTACAAGTAAAATGTACTTGATGCCAAAGCTTCCTCTGAAGAAATCAGGGGCCTTGAATAAAGTGAGTAGATCTTTCAGTATGATAAAATTATATCCAATTAAAAACATAAATCAGTAAAATCTTCTGCAATACTGTTCATATGCAATCAACCATTCATTTTTTAATGCTAAAAAAAATCCAACTTGTCTTAATTCTGCCTTAGCAAAGGAGTAGGATCAGATAATTTTACTATAAAATACTTGTATTAATACCAATCTTTTACTTTTCTTACTTCTTTCTGTTTTTCTTTTGGCAAAGGAAGAAGAGAGATAAAAACATATAAAAGGATATTAAGGAAGGAAATATATAATTATGATCATAAATATAAATATAAGTGAAATGAACACACCCACAAAATAAAAGAAGGGTAGCAAAATGGATTAGAAAGCAGAATCCAACAATATATTGTTTACAAGAAACCTGTTAAAGAATTACATAATTAAAATAAGAGACCAGATGAATTTATTATGCTTCGGGCAGATTAAAAAAGCAGAGGAGTCAATCTCAGACAAGGTAATAATAAAAATAGTTATGGTTAAAAGATATAAGCAAGGAAATTGAATTATATTCAAAGGCATCATGCATGAGAACATAGTATCCAAGTACTTAAAAGAAAAGTTAATTAAATTACAGGAAAAAAAAAGACAGTAAAATTATGATCAGACATCTGGGCCTTTTCAGATCCAGAGAAAGCTAACAAAAAGATAAAAGAAGAAATGAATTAAGGACTTATGTGGAATTTGAGAAAAGCTAGATATGCTAGCTCTCTGGTGACTGCTGAACGAAAATTGAAAGGCATATGGATTTCCTCAGTTATATATGATACCTTTACAAAAACTGATCAAGTTCTGGGTCAAAGGAATGGGGGACATAGAAAAACTTTATAAAGAAAGAAAAGCAGAAATATTAAACGTCTGTTACTGACTACAATGCAATAAAAATTATGACCAATAAAGAGTTTTTGAAGAAAGGATTTAAACAAATAGAAACTAAGTAATTTAACCCCTGAAATATTAGTTCGTCCAAGGACAAATGACAGAAACGATAGATAACTCCATCAATTTCAATGACAACAGTAAGACATCATACTAAAACTTTTGAGATGATCCAAAACAGTCCTTGGAGGACTATCTCCAAACACTTCCAAATATAGACAAATTGTTAGCTAAGATGAAAACCATATTAAAAATAAATTCTGCCTTTATAAAGAGAATCAACATCAGAGTCAGTTTTAGAAGAAAACATCACTGGATTAAAGTGTAGCAATCAACATTCTTTTTTTCCTTATTTCATGACAAGAGATGATCTTGGAGAGAACAGGTGGGGATAGAGCATCTATATGTCTAAATAAACTAAATTTGAGGGCAAGGAAAATCTGAATAATATAAACTGAGAGGGGCTAGATCTGCGATTTCATTACCACAGAGAAACAACAGATGAGGAAGCCCCAAACAACAATAGAGACTAGCAGCTTCTCAGCAACATAGTCAGAGCGGTGGTTCTCAACCTGTGGGTTGTGTTCAATTTGTAACAATGAAAATACATCCTGCATATCAGATATTTACATTATGATTCATAACAGTAGCAAAATTACAGTTTTGAAGTAGCAATGAAAATAATTTTATGGTTGGGGGTCACCACAACGTGAGGAACTGTGTTAAAGGGTCACGGCATTAAGGAAGGTTGCGAACCATTATCTTAGAGAAACACCTCAAGCACTGTCCAGTGTCCAGGGTTACAAAACGAGTAGGTGTCTGGTATAACTTGAACCCAGCCCTTTCTGGTTTTTGTGCCCTGCTCTCTACCCATCAGATTATGCTGCCTTTCACATAAACTGAGCAGCTATCAATAATCTGTAGAAAACCAGAGAAAACAGGGGAGATGTTCCATAATACTTGAAATGAAAATGTAGTCACACTTCCAAAAAACGAACATTGAGTCTTAATATTATAGATCAATTTTCTTCAATTCTTCCTAACAAAATTTTTAAATGTAGTGTGAGAGAGATGTTTTTCATTTTAACAATAGCTTTATAACATTATTATAATATAATACAGTATTAATTATACTGTATTAATTATATAATTTTTATACAATAATTATACAATTATACAATTAATTATACAATATGTTAATAATATGATGATAATATAACATTCTAATGAAAACAGCATTTTTTATAGTATTTTTAAGGTTTGCAAAGCATCATTTCATTTTAAAAAGTTCATGCCAGAATCACTTGACTGGTAGGCCAGAATACTGTTATAGACTAAGAATATGTGGATTTCACTAAAGTTTTTGACAGAGCATTCCATGCTACCCTTATAGAAAAGATGGAGAGATGCAGACTGTGTATGATGACAAGGTAGATTCAGAATTGGCCAACTCTCTAGATTCAACCAGTGGTCATTAACAGATTGGGGTCAACTCTTAGATACTAAATAAATCATTGAACTTCCCTGGGTCCCCATTTCTTCATCTGTGAAATGAGGTGGTCAGGTCTTTGAGGTTCTTCCCACCTCTCGATCCATGATCTTGTGATCTACCTGGTAGACTGTAGTAGAGATCTGTCCTTGGTGGCATGTTCAACATTTTTACAAATGACCTGGATATGCATAGATGGTGTGGCTCAACAAATAGAGATGATATGAACCTAGGAGGTATAGCTAACAATGTGGTGTCTACAATCAAGATTCAGAAAACATCTCAACAGCCTAAAACAATGGGCCAAACTTAATAGAATGAAACATAACAAGAGTAAATATAAAGTCTTACACTGAGTTCAAAGATGCCATCCTCCCAGTCACTCGGGCTTGCAAACGAGGACCTTTCCTTGACTCCTATCTCTCACCTTCATGAGAGATTACTCCAAAAACTACCCTTTTGTATGTACATTGCACTATATGTACATAGTTGTCTGCATGCTGTGCCCCCCCTCTCCCTCTTCCCCACCCCACCCCATCAGACTGCGAGTTCTTGGAGACCAGGGTCTGTTTTTTTTTTCTTAATTTCTTTCAATCCTTAGGGTTTAACCTAAGTGCCTGGCACATAATAAGCAACTGGTAAATTTTGTTTGTTGATATGACTTGACTTCTGCATGAATGGAGGAGCAGGGATTGAGACCCAGGTCTCCTGATTTCAATAACGATGAAGAATTTTTAGCAGTGTACGGCAAATTCCGGAAGCTCATTGTTAGACAGTACCCAGATCAGTCCCCTCCAGGGACCCCAGAATATTCTTTTAGGCTGTGACTTTAAGTCTGGACTTCTTTTCATTGTAATAATTCAAACAATGCTAAGTCATACCTAAATTTCCAGCTCCAGGATCACCTGCGGGACCTCAAAAAGCCTTTGTAGTAACAGAACCATACAATGTTAGGGCTAGATAGAACCTTGGTGATAATCTAGCTTTTCCCCTGACTTTACAGAGAGGAAAGTGAAGCCCAGAGACTAGATCACAAGAAAGATCACAAGATGCCCAAGATGACAAAGAAAGGCTCTCTATGTCTTCAGAAATTAATATTTAAAATTTAGCCCACTGAAGTGGGAGAAATTAGGCAAGAATTTCCCCAAAGATCCAGCTACAGAAAACTATTAACAAGAATTTGGAAAAAATTAGGAAATTAAGAAATACTCAAAACTGGAGCTAAACTACCATGTTTTCACTTTTCTTCATCAAACCTCTTCCCTAATTAGTAGAACCACCATATTTCCACAATCTCAAATCATTACAAAATAAGACAGGAAATGGACACATGAGAGCTAGGATTTCTTCTACCTACTAGGGCTCATTTTCCCCCCTCAAATCTAGTATGTCAAGAAAAAATAAGTCTTGCTCTAAATCCATCCAGTCTGGTGGTGACAAACTCAAAAAGAAATGGATTTCTACAAGTCACATATTGACTCAGAAAACCACAAATTAACATTATCTTTGTTGCACACTGTATCTTTATTTATTTTGCGAAACATTTCCCAATTATAGTTTAATGTGACTCAGGGTCATGACTGGGAGTTTTTAGGGACTACTTGCTGTTTCAAGTTTTACCCTTTGATCTAATTCTCGTTTCACAGAAGAGAAAACTTAGACCTAGAGAGGAAAAAATGACTTAACCCACATTCACACAGGTTGCAAGTAGCAACACTCAGAGTAGATACTCACATTCACATCTTCTGACTGTAAATATATTAACTTCTGGATTCATCTCTAGCAAATGCTGAATAATTTCACACTAGATTGGAAGGCACCTCCAAGTGCAAACTTTAAATGGAGATCACCTCCCTCAGGAAATAAGACCAGGTCTCTGGCCTCAAAGCATTTATAATCTCTCTTCCTCCAGACAGAATTACAACAGTGGCCTCTCTAAAGTTTTTGGATTGAAGATCAATCTAAAGGCACATATACAATTTCAAAATGTCCACCAGTATAGAAACAGAAGTCAAGAAAATCAATCCACTGGAAGATTTGGGACATTTTAAGGCTTATCTCACCTTACAGGCAGTATTTTTTAAATATCAACATAAATCTTGGGGCACCTGCATTATTCAGAAAGGCTCATCTTAACAGGAGATTATGAGTAATGAATGAATCTATAAAAGTTTTATAAAACAATCTCCAGCCACTGCTAGTCAGATGTAAAATGTGATGCTATGGAAATTAGAAGGTTTGCCTGGGGATTTCTGGAGATCACTGGATGACCACTGGTTTGAAGATGTTACAAAGAATTAGCAGTAAAGAACCTACTGACCCTTTGAGGCTACTTTCAGGTTTTGGGATCAGGATGATGAAGAAACTCTAAATCATGCTATGATTAAAGGAATTAGGGCTGTTTATCTTAGTAGAGCAGTGGTTCTCAACGTTCCTAATGCTGGGATCCTTTAATAGTCGTATGTGGGTGTGTCTGCATGTGGGCAAACCCACCTGGAGACCAACAGAGGAGGTTCCTAAGACCACTGAAAACATGTGTGTTCTGATGGTCTTAGGCAATCCCTGTGACTGGGTCGTTCTACTCCAAAGGGGTCACGACCCACAGGTTGAGAACCACTGTAGTACAGCGAGAACTTTTGAAGACATAATTGTCTTTATATATACTTAAATGCTTTCATGTGGAAAACCTTTCAATGTCTAGCAAAATTCTTGGAACATAGGAAGTTAATAAATGCTTGATTGGTTGACTGAAATTAGACTTACTCTACTTGGTCACAGAAAGTGGAATTAGGACAGATGGACAAAAATGACAAGAAATCAGATCTGGGTTCCATAAAAGGAAAACATTTCCAATAATTAAAGATGTTCCCATACGGTGACAGAAACCTCAGTAAGTAATGAATGCTTTATCGCTAATTCACCCAATAGAGACTGGAACCACTGGCCAATTTGGGGTGATCTCGTAAGACAGGATTTATGTTTTGCCTCAGGTGACATCTGAGATTCCTTCTAATTCTATAATTCTATCACTCTGTGAAAAAATGGATTGAATTCAGTTCAGGGCTCCTTTGAGGAGTACACTGCATTTACTTTGTGTTTTAGATTATGATGTGACTTGTTTGCCCCCTAGAGGCCAGCCAGAATCTTCATTAATTTAAAGGGTTAGAGTCAGTGCATTTTACATAGCAAGCAATTCATGGCTATGACACTGGGCCTAAGGATTGGGATATACTATTTAAAAGCAACGGTGGCCTCTCTAAAGGCATTATTGTAAATTATCATTTTCTTGTAAAGTGAGTTTTTTAATGTACAAAAAAAGGAATGCATGTAGTGGTCAATGAATAACCTGAATCATTTAAAGCTAATTATTATTTTACACCAGGCTAAGCTTTAATATCTTAAGAAATATGGAACAAATATGACAATCAATTCAATTCAACAAAAGGGGGGGGAGGGGAGAAGGTAGGAAGAGAGCACTTGTTTGGAAATGTAAAAAGAGAAAAGAAAACTGCTGTGTGCAGGAGGACTGATGGGATTCCTCCCTGCATGGAGCGGATCCTAAAGAATCAGGGATCTTGTACCAGGGGCAGTGAAACGGACTGAGGAGTCCTGGGTTCACATCCCAGCTCCCCCACTTCTACCAAGTGTGTGACACTGGGCACGGTATTTAACTCCCGGAAACCTCAGTCTGCTTATCTATAAGCTGGTATTGGACCAAATGAACTCAAAAGTCCTTCATAAAACCATAATGCCTCCCCCCTAAATACCCCTTTTAAATACAGAATAGAACAAAGGGTTTCTAGAATTAGCAGAAAATAGTCACAGGGAAGGGTTTTTTTTTTCTTCTTCTCTTCTTCCTCTGGAGCATTTTAAGGCACATTAACAGAAGAAAAACTGAAAAAGTTATTTTTGGTTCTACAAGGGTTAAGGAGAACTGTCTGCAGTTAGGACTTTCAACACCAGCATCTCCACAGATAAAAGAAAGAATTAAAGGTTTCTCTTTAAAAGCACAGTCAGGATTAAGCAGTGCTTGATAGCTAAAATGAGCGAGAAATTGTACCTACCAGACAGTGCTTTCAATCTGCTTCAAAGGGTGTTGTTCAGTTAACTATTATGCAAATGTTCCTCCTATAAAGTGCTACCCCCAAGAGAGGGAGGGAGGCTGCCTGGGTTTTTAAGCATTTTGCCCAAAGGGTCGATTTTTCTCTTTGTCAAACTTTAGTTCCATCAGATAAAATGTGAGAAAATTAACAAGGCAGTGTAGCCCCAGGAAGTTTTCAATAAACAAAATGGGGGGGGGAGTGGGAAGAGATCCTTTTGGTTTGAAAGAGATTCATACTGGCCCAGGTGATGCACTTCATCAGTAGTTCTAATGTTCAAGCATCTGTATTGAAAGTTATGTTGACTCAGTATCCCATAGTTTCCAGTCCTGCCTGTCAGTCAGTGTGGGGGAAGGTGTCACCCAGTCCCCTGGTTTTGGTCACGTAGCCAAGTCATCCCCTACCTGTGACCTCTGTACCCCTACCTGCAAATTGTCACGTTTCTGCTACCTTGGGGAGGAAGTGAAAAGCAAGCCCAGCTCTTTGGCTGAGGCAAACCTATCTGAATTATTAAAAAGTTACCTATAAAAGCTGGCCCCACCTTGAAGCTATCACTGATCTTCAGCAATCAGCCCTTCAGTTGTTACCTTGACATGACTCCTTTTAATTCTCTGTCTTGAGTTTTGCCTCATTGATCAGGGTGAAGAGTCCAATGGAAGAATTTTCCTTTCACCACTGATTTCTGATTTCACTGGTATATGTGCTCAATGAAGTCACAGAGACTAGAGGGGTCCCATACATAAACTTTTCTAGTCTTCTTATGCTTGACACCTTCCGTCCCCAACATAGTCTGTGATCCAGTGACATACAGTTACATTGCTGGATTCTTTTCCTACTGTCTGATGCCGGATTATCTTCATCCATGTCACACCCACTAAGTGTAGGTGTCCCCCAAGGTTCTTCCCTGGGTTGTCTTTTCATCTCTCCCCATACTGCTTGGTGAACTCATCAGGTCCCATGTGTTCACCTATCATCTTTTTATTTATTTTTTGAAGGGGGAAGGCAAGGCAATTGGGGTTAAGTGACTTGCCCAAGGTCACATAGCTAGTAAGTGTGTCAAGTGTCTGAGGCTATATTTGAACTCAGGTCCTCCTGACTCCAGGGTCGGTGCTATATTCACTGCGCCACCTAACTGCCCCTCAACTATCATCTTGATGCTTATGACTCTCAGATCTATGATCCAGGGTTTGCTTCTTTCTTAAGTTACAGTCACACATCACTAACTGCCTTTGGGATATCTCAAACTGGACATCCCATAGATATCTCAGATTCAACATGCTCATCTTTCTCCCCAGACTCTCCCCTCTTCCCAACTTTCCTATTTACTGTTCAAGGGCACCACCATCCTCTCAATCATCCCGGCTTACAAGTTCTGTGCAGCCCTCATCCCCTTACCCCATATATCCAATCTGTCATCACATTTTGTTGAGTCTATCTTCGCAACTCCTCTCATATTCATCCCCTTCCTCTGCTCACACAGACACCACCCGAGAAGGTCTTCTCCATTCATTCTCTATTACTTCCAGGTTCAGATATAAAATGTACTGTTTGGCACAAAAGTCCTTCACAACCTGGCCCTTTGCTGCCTCTCTCACATAACACTCCAACTTGCCCTCTGCGCCTTTGCTTGTGATACCCTTTCTCTTCATTTCTGACTTTTATATTTCCTGGTTTCCCTTAAAACTCAGCTCAAGCACCATTTCCTCCAGGAGGCCTTCCTGGTATCCACAGCTACTAGTACTTTCCTTTCTAAGCCTACCTCTCGTTTACTCTGGATATATCTCATATGTACCGATTTATACATGTTGTCTCAATTAAACATAGGCCCCTTGAGAGCAAGGACTGTTTTTGCTTTTTCTTTTAGACCCTGCACTCTGCACAGTGTTATTTCCTCTCCCCCTACCCCTAGCACACACACACACACACACACACACACACACACACGCACACATACACAGTCCACAGTGTGTGTATATGTACGTATATACATATACATACATACACACACATATATGTATGGAGAGATGCATGGTATAAGGATTTAGGCCTTAGCACAGTACTGATGACTTATGTGGAAGATATGGTAATACATATTTTCATTAACAATTTTTAACAACCAACAAATACATATACATATTTGTTAATTTCTTGATTTTCATATTGCCCTGACTAGTACAAAAAATGAACTAATAAATACAATTCTTGAGTGCAGATCTATCCCTCCTCACCATAACAAGGAAATGAAGCTCTCACACGCCACCGTGCATGTACAATTTCTCTGTAATGGGTTTATATATTGGTTTTGTAAAATCCATCCAAATTGACAGCACATCATTACTGAGAGAGAACCACAAAATAATCTTTGACTGAAATTTATACTTCATTCATTCAACAAATATTTATTCCCAACAGGGCAGAGATGATTTTCTTCAAATAATTGGAAGATATTTCCTGTGTGGAATCATCTGATTTCATTCAATTCATATGTAGTTCACACTTTTAACTGATTTCAAAAGAAGTTTCCAAGAATTATTCACACTTTTATTTACTGATTCTGTAACTTGACCAAAGAGGCCTCTTATCTGATAAAGGTTATCAGGGCAAAGATCATCTTGTTGGTGATACTGAGGTAATTAATGGAGATATGGATGTATACACACATACATTGTGTATGTGTGTGTATCCACGCACACTTTGTATCTTTTCATTCAGTTGTGCATAAAGACTGTCTGTCCATAAAACTCACTTTGTGTTTGCAAAGATATGGTCAATTTCATTTTTATTTTGTCATTCTGTGATATGTTCTGTGCTTTCTTGAAATAAGTGTTTATCAAACACAGGTGGTGAGGCTTTTGAATACTTTATAAACCTCTGGTTTCTTATATTTCTTTTTGCTGTCTTCTGTGACGACTTTCTCACTGAAGTTACCACGTATCAAATATATGCTCACTTATGTTGGAGAATCTCATCAAGTTCTTCATACAGTCTCTATTTCTCCATTTTGTGCAAAGAGAGAAGGCACATACATTCCCTCCACAGAAGCCCTATTCCAATGTCTTGATGTGGGATCGAAATGAATCTAGGTAGAGTCTCAACGGCCATCAGAAAGCTTGACAGGCTTTGAGTATGAGCCCAGATACAAACTTTTGTGTCTATTTCCCAGGCATAAATTTAGTTATACTTCAGTGGGGTTGGAAAAGAAGGATGAGTTAGTTCTTAGACTGTCCATATATGTTATATAAATAAATATTATTTAAACTATATTTATTATTTAAGCAATAAATACCACAGTTGTTCCAAGATGCAAATCTGGATGGCATACTTATAGAGGTATTGATTTTTAACAGGTGACTTGGGTTTGATGGTTTTGTTTAGCCTATGAATTTGTAGATTCCACATTTCTCTGAGGTTAAAGGAGTTCATCAGTGAACTCAATTTTTTCAGATTGCACAGTACATAGGTTGTTCCTAATTTACAAAGGAGTTCTTCATCTGCAACTCAATGATTTGGAACTTGGAATACATTTTCCAACAGAAGTTATTTTACAAATGCTGGAAAGAATACTAAGCTGGTGCATAAATGTGATGTCTATCTGAATAACAGAACAACTTTTTTTGTACAACTACAGTGGTAATGATAGTAGTACTATGGGAATAATAATAATAAATATTATTTGGCTATTTTTGTAGCTTTTTAGTATCAGTAATACATTTAGCATTAAAATGTTAATTTTGCTATCATTTCTCTGGGGAAAACATCGTATCATGTACACATTTCTGCATTCTACAAAACTCACAGTGCATAGAAAAGAGATAAGTCCATTAAAAAACTTCTTAGCAACTGTGAAAGGACAGATGAGAAAGGAAGAGGCAACAACTCTGGCTTTTCACAAAGAACAGCGAGGCAAAGCAACTATTTACATTAGTGTTGGCAGGGGTTCCCTAAATGCATCTGGATTACTGGCACCAAATGACTTATGAAAAGCCAGGCAGTCTGCTTTTTTAGAAAGTGAAGACAAGCGTAGGTTAAAAAGTGCTCCTGTGGACAGATTACCTGCTAACAGCAAGAGCAACAGCAACAGAGAACGAAGGATTTCCACTTACCATGGCTGGAGGAAAAAGAGAGTATTCTAACGCCCTCCATAGATGGACCTGTTTATTGTTCTTCCATAGACAATTAGTAACAATTTGTATTATATAGTGTCTGTGGATGCTCCTGCTAAAGAAGATGAAAGGTTGGAGGGGGCTTTCTTCTAAGAAAGGGGAATAAATGGGAGTAGAACAATCGTATTATCACATTATTCTAATAAAGATTTTAAAGTGTATTCAACTGAGTAATGATCAAAAAATCCAAGGAGAAACTACAGTAAGTGCTTTTTCCAGCCCAGGCCCACACAAAGGCACAGCCAGAAGCCTTCTGGCACTCAGGATGGGTTTCCAGCCAGAAAAGAAAAAAACATAAGAGCTTTACACACAGAAGTCTTCTAGCACCCCAACTAAGGGTGATCTAGGGACATCTGAAGTTTGAGTGGTGTTGGAGCGGGAAAAAGGGGGTGGGAAGAGGGAAGAAGGAAGACCAGAGAATGGACCAGATGAGCCGGAGACACCAGGAACCTTGCTAACCTTAGCTCCCCTGATGTCCTTAAAAACATAATGCTCAGAATCTAATGAAAGCAGTAGAAAGACCATTGATAATAAAGACCAGAACCAAGCAAGGTCCCACCATTCCTTGCAGAAGTGCACAGAGCCTGGCCTGGACACAAAGTACCAACTGAGGAAGTATGGCTGGAAATATGAGTATAAACAAAGGAAGAGATAAATAAAAAGAATTAAGGGTCTAGGGATTCCTAAAACACAAACCCAAAAGAGTGCAATAATTCCATAACAACTATGGGCAAAGCCTACCAGAATTCCTGGAGGAAATGAAATAAGAGTTTAAAAAAAAAAAAAAAAAGAGGGGTGGAGCCAAGATGGCTGAGTAGAAGCACAAACTTGGTGTGGGCTCCCCTCCAATCTAAAAAATGGCTCTAAACAAACTTTAGAGCTACAGAACCCACAAAGAGAAATAAATTTCCTGCTGAAAGAAGCCTGGCAGATAGACAGGAAGGATATATCGCACCAGGCTGGGAGCTGAGCATTGCCCCATGTGAGCCACATGGTTCCTGGCCCAAGTGGCCCCGACCAGACTTCAGAAGTGAGAATCACCAGCAGCTGTGGCAGTTTCCAGACTTATCAACCCATAAATGCCAAAAAGAAAGTAAAAGGTCAGTGTGAAACTTTGTGGGAACACAGCTCTCTCCATTCTGAAAGCAGAGTTCTACTGTGGCAAAGTGCTCAAAAGTCAAGTAAATGACTGGCAAGTTGAGCAAGCCCAGAAAATGTATTCAAACCAGATTCCTTTTTGGGGGACAAAAAGGATGAAGGCATGGAACAGAGGAAGACAGTGAAGTCAGAACTCCTGCATCAAAAGCATCCAAGAAAAATATGAACTGGTTACAGGCTATGGAGGAGCTCAAGAAGGATTTTGAAAAGGAAGTAAGAGAAGTGGAGGAAAAATTCAGAAGAGAAATGAGAATGATGCAAGAAAATCATGAAAAGAAAGTCAACAGTCTGCTAAAGGAGACCCAAAAATACACTGAAAAAAATAACACCTTAAAAGTAGACTAACTCGAAAAAAGAGGCTCAAAAAGCCAGTGAGGAGGAGACCTTAAAAAGCCGAATTTGCCAGATGGAAAAGAAATTTCAAAAACTCACTGAAGAGAATAACTCCTTCAAAATGAGACTGGAGCAATTGGAAGCTAATAACTTTATGAGAAATCAAGACACCATAAAGCAGATCCAAACAAATGAAACAATAGAAGGCAATGTGAAATATCTCATTGGAAAAACCACTGGCCTAGAAAA
>JAQQSV010013176.1:0-12590 GCA_028646515.1 Pseudochirops corinnae | reverse complement strand
CTACTACTACTACTACTACTACTACTACTACTACCACTACCACCACTACCACCACCAGCAGCCCCAGCACCCCCACTGCCTCCACCACTTGCAGCTGCTGCTGCTGCTGCTACTACTACTACTAATTACTGAGAAAGTGAAGGGGATCTACCAAAAGTAAGAGAGCTCCCTTATTTTCCTATTTCATACCTCAAAAATCTCTCTACCACTTTACTTTTTCGCTTTTCTTTGTTTTAGTCTTCGAGGAAGAGACAGTCCTCTTTGTTAAGTCTAACCTCACTATTTGTGCCCTAGATGCTACCTACCTCCTCCCAACTTCTCTAGGAACTTTCTTCATGGATAATTTCTTTTTTCACATCTTTAGTCTCTTGTTCCAAGTTGCCTAAAAACATGTTCAGATCTTCACCATCCTCAAAACAAAAACAAAAACTCTGTACTTGACCCTATCATCTCCTCAAGCTGCGATCCTTATATTTCACCTCTATTTCACTGTCAAACCATGAGAAATTGTTCTGTACATTCATTGCCTCCATGTTCTCACTGACTCCTCAGTTCCTTGAAACCTAGCTGTTGACCTCATCACTCCCTCAAATATGAGTGAACTCTTAATTGCCAAATACATTCCTCTTAATCCTTACCTTTCCTTTGCCTCTCTTTTGTTTTTCACTATGGATTACCTCTTCCTCTTGCTGAATTCTCTCTCCTCCTTAACTTCTGTCATATTTGTCTCTCCTAGTTTTCCTACTTTTCTCCAGTTCTTTTAAAACTCCTTTGCTTTTTTTTCACCCCTATTCCCACACTCCTGTCAACTGTGTGTGTCTCCAAGGCTATATTGTGGACCATTTTTTCTTCTTTATCTAATTTTTCCTTTGTGGCTTAACCCTGATGGATTCAGTTATCACCACTATTTTGGTTACTTGCAAACTGATATATCCATTCCTAATCCCTCTCTCTTGAACTCTAATCTCACACAATTCCCTAGATGATATTTCTATCTGATTGTCAAGGTGTCATCTCATATTCAATATGCGAAAAAATGGAACTTCTGCTTTTCCTCAGAAACTTGGCCATTCCTCCAAATTTCTCTATTTCTGTTGAGGGTACTACTAGGTTCCCAGTGACTAAGGTGTGTAACCATGGAGCCATCCTAGGCTCTTCTGTCACCCATACTTAATCAGTTGTTAAGGCCTATTGAAATAACCTCTACAACATCTCTCAAAAATTCTCTTCTTACTTCCTCTCTTACCTGGACTCTTGCAATGACCTCTTAATTGGTTCACTTGTATCTAGTTTCCCCCTTCTCCAATTCATCTTCTACACAGTTGCCAAAACATCTTTTTAGACACAAATCTACCATATCACACTTTAATTCAAATATCTTCAATGATTTTTGCATCTAAGATAGGATGTAGAGAATTTAATCTTCCACAGTCTTGTTCGAACACATCTTTCTAATTTTATTTCATACTATTCTACTTCTTGCAGTCCATATCCTAGCCAAATCGCATTACTAACTTTCACTTGAACTGAACATTTCATCTCTTGCTTCCACAAATTCATACAAATTTAAGCCCTGACCCATACCCTGTTTGGAATTCCTTCTTCAGCTTGAGCTTGACTTGAATTTCTGGAAAAATTCTAGAAAGATTCATTAAAGAAATGACTGGAAAAACATCTGGAAAGATTACAAGGAGCCAAATGGCTTCATCAAGAATGAGTGAGACCAGATCAACCTTTCCTTTTTTTTTAATAGTCTTTGTAAACTAATTGATGAGAAGAATGCTGTGGATATAGTTTATCTATGTATGTGTATATATATATATACACATATATATGTATATATATATATACATACACATATATATATTTTAAAAGTTTGTGCTAAAGTAGCTTACACTATTCTTATATAAGGAGATGAAGAGTTATGAATTATATAATAATATAATTAGATAGGTTCAGAATTGTCTGGGTGGCTGAATTCAAAGAGTACCTGTTAAAGGATCAATGTCAGCACAGTAGGAGATATGTGGTAGAGTATCCCAGTTATCTGTGCTTGGTACTGTGCTGTTATCAATAACTTGGATAAAGGATAGATGGCATATTCATTAAAATTGAGGATGACATAAAACTGGAATCATAGCTGAAATAATGGATGACAGTCAGAATAAAACATATGTGTGTATATATTTTATTACATATATGTGTTTCTATTCCATATATACATATGCTATATATATGGAATTCAATGGAGGTAAATATAAAGTCTTTTTATTTGGTACAAAAATCAATTTTGCAAATATAAAATGGAAGAGACATAGATCAATAACACTTATACTATAAAATACCTATGGGTTTTAGATGACTGCAAACTCAGTAAGAGTCAGCAAAGTGATATGGGGATTCATGTTATCTTGTACCACATTAAGAAGGGCATAGCTTCTAAGAACAGGGATGGGGATAGTTTAACTGTCCTCTGTCCTGGTCAGACCAAATCCAGGGTACTGTGTTCAGTTCTAGAGGCCATGGTTTAAGAAGAATTTTGATAATCCAGAGTGTCAGAGGTGGTCAGTCAGGATGGTGAAGGACCTTGGCTCCATGACATATGAAGGTTGATTGAAGAACTGGGTATGTTTAGCCTAGAGAAGAAAAACTCAGGGATGGCATATCTATAAATGTTCAAAGAATTGTCTTGTTTAAGAGGAATTTGCTTATTTTGTTTGACCTTAAAGGACAGGAATCATGAATAGATATGAAAAAACCACAAATTTAGGCTTCATATTATGAAAAATTTCCTAATATTTAGAGCTCTCCAAAAGTAGAATGGCCTGCCTCTTGAGTTTGTAGATTCCTCTTCCTTGGAGGTCTTCAAATAGAGACTGGGTGACCACTGGTCAAAGGGAGCTGTAGAAGAGATTTCTGTATAGCTTGTAGTTTGACTAATGGACCTTGGAAATTTCCTTCTTGCCCTGAGATCATTCCTTGATCATTCTGAAGAGAAATCAGTGTCAACATTTGGTTTCAACATCTTTTCACATGAATTACAGAGATGTCCACAATCCATTCAAAGGAGATAAATGATCTTTTTTCCCTTTAGAATGAGTTCTTTGGATTTCCCTTAGCACCAATTGAAATGCCAGCTGAATTGATATTTTCTTAATTAAAGAAAATACACTCTAGTTCTTAAAAAAAAAAACCTCCCCTTTCTCTTTGAATAGCCTTTCTTGATAAATGATTATTTCTCCTTAGAAGATAAAGACATTTTGTGTTCATTGCCAAGAAAAGAGATGTCTCAACATGTTGGCAGTTGCAGATATAAAATCTAGTAGGACTTTATGACCTGTAAAGAAAGGCTATTCAAGACCAATCAAAGGAAGCCAGAAAGATCCTTGATCTGGGTCACAAGCTCAAAGAGAGCTTCACATTTGACAGGGAACAAACAAAAACCATTTAACTGTAGTTATGAAATGCCTCTTATTTGACAAGCCATCTCCTACCTCCTTTTTTTTATACAGACAATCTCCAGCACTTTAATGCACAGTCACTTCCAAATCCTCAAATCTCTTGCTGAATTCAAAGATCAGTTCATATGCCACCTCCTACAGGTAGTCTTTTTGATTCCCCTATTTGTTATGCACTCTCTCACTTCTCAAATTATCACGTATATATCTGGACGTCTAAATATTATATACCCTTGGTAGAATGTAAAACCCTTGAGGGATCAGGGTTTCTTTTGGTTGTTACTGTTTGTGTCGTTAGTGCTTAGCACATTGCCTTACACTTATGAAGTACTTAAATGCTTCTTGCATTGAACTGGATTGAATTAGAATTGTGATGTTGCGCGACTTTCCTCTAGATAATTTACATATGAAAAGCTAAAAAATCTTTTGTTAAATTTTTTTAAAAATAGTATTCTTTTGGTTCTCTATTCGGTTATTCTTTTTCTTCCTTTTCTTTCTTTTTAGGGCTAGCTCCTCATGAAATGGAATGGACTTGGGCCTCTTTGGACTTCTGAGGGTCTTTGAGGATATTACTTAGGAATACATATAGCTCAAATCTTTATCTTGGGCTTAGGAACCTGGCAGCCATGGGTTTTTGTACTTTCAGCAGGGAACCTGCCTCTATATAGAATAACAGTGATGGATTCTGCAAAGATAACACTTTCAATCCTAACTCTAAAAAGATATTAAAGACTTTTCTGGTGCTAAGGTAAGGGATTAGGTTATTTAAACCCATACAGTGCACTTGTCCTATAGGAAATGTATTCTTTCCAACTTTGTGTTGATGAATTTACCCACATTCTGATTTATTGACTGATGTTCAGATGAGACTAGGTGGTAGGATGTGAGGGTCCCGTTCTATTTGGTGTCAGATTAGGGAGTACAGAGGTATGATAGCATTGGAGAGAGGTTTTCCTTCCCTGATGATTTGGGGAATGCTCAAAATAGGGAGATGCATTTGGACACATATGACAATATCTTACTGATTTCCATGTGCCACTCCTTGAATTGTGGTAAGCATCATTTATTTGCCTTGTTGGGTAGGCAGTATTCATACTGACCAATCCTATGCTAAACACTGGATAGATGGCCCTGAATAATTGATTAAGGTTGGTTACCTAGATCTAGGCTAATAAATGTAGGTACATAGATCAAGAGAAATGTAATAGAGGTGAATTGTTGACCTAGAGAAAAATCAGACCTAACAATGGAGTGGTATTTGCTCTTCTCTGTTCCTCCCTTTGGATTTCTCTACTACTGGGAAACCTCTGGAGTAAGTGTCCTTTTAGGGCTTGCTTGGCCTTAGGGAAAGCCAGAAAAGCAGCATGCCTGAAGGGAAGACCTACTGGAAAGTTGTCTATTTAAGCCACCTGGCCGGGGAAAGCTTCCGCATGAGTATTGGGGGTCCTCACCATTACTTTCCTCACAAAAATCCTGGGAGATGGACCTTGTACTTATTGTTATCATATTTTTACATTCTGCTAAACTCACTCAATCAGAGAGACTGAGTGACGTGCCCACTGACACACAGCTACAAAGAACTGGAGGTGGTAACTCAAACCTAGGTCTTCAGACTGCTGGATCCAGGGCACTATGCTGAAGAGCCATTTTCTTCCCTCTCCTCTTCTTAAATAGAGAATCAAAGAAGAGTTACGGTTGCCTTCTGCTGTTCTTTTGCCAGCCCTGGCTTCTGGGAGAATTGTAGCTAATAAAGGATAAATCAAATCAGTGTACTGCAGCTAACACCCACGGGTTCTTCCCTCTTCCCTACAGTTGCTGTCTTTCCTGTTTTTTGGAAAATGTATCCTTGATGAGTCAGATGCCAGATACACTGACAAGTGGGTGCTCCAGGCTGCTATCATAATACAAGAGATAAAACCACTGTCTTGTTTAATAGATTAAAAAAGTTATAGGAAATAGAATTTCTTTTCAATAAAAGAGTCATAACACTCAACTGGATAGATTCCCAATTCTGATCAGCTACCTATTGGCATGCTACCTACACTTGAACTCAACCAATAACTGAAAGATAATTTTTCACTTGACCAATGTGAAACTAATTAAGCCTTACCTTAGAGGAGGACTGTTTTTTGGTTTTTAACAATTCACTGAGGAAAATCATCTATGGCAGCCACTCAACCCTATTATTACAATCTGATTGGGATACTAATGCCCCATGATGAGTTCTTACCCGATTATATTCTCTCTTAACAAGGTTATAGCAGAAAGACACAGCTGGTGAACCAGTGATAGTAAATCAATTGAAGTGTCATTCTTTCCAGATGTCTAATGTTTTCTGCAATTTTCTTCTAGGTAGAAGTCTTTTGAGTTTCTTTTTTTTTCCATCAAATAACCCCTTCCCCTTTCTCTGGGCAGGCCTTTATTTATTGATTCTTATTTATTATGCTCAGATTGTGGTTTATTGTGCATCTTTCCTATCTTTTCAATTTGGATTGTATGCCCCTGGAAACTATATCTCATACACCACTTCATCTTTTACCATGCCAAGGATGGTGCCTTGTGCAAAGTACGTGAGCAGCCTTATACATACATGTGCCCTTTCCTAATCTTTAGTGCCCTTTTCTTCCAACTTCCCTTGTACTGGTGCTGCATATATTTGTATATACTTATCTATGTATCTGCTTCACCCTCACTTCTGTCCTCTAGACCATGAATTCCTTGAGGGCAAGGGACTGTTTCACTTTTGTCTTTGTATCTCCGGTGCCTGTCACATAGCAAATGTTTAACAAATTCCTGTTAACTGATTGAATAGATATGTATGCATACATACATACATACATACATACACACATACACACATACACACATATATACATACATGCATTTGTTGAATGAGAAGTGGTAGGGGTGGTCCTCAGCAGGTGATACTATCTGAGACCTTAGGGGTATGGGGAAGAGTTAGACAATGGAGTGGTATAAAGGCAGTGAGTGCTAACTGGCAGGGCTGGGGGGCTAAAGAATGGAGAAATAGGATGACACTTTACAGAAATTTGGTTGACTTCACAATTTTGGTGAGGACTAGTCTGAGAAGCATGAATAACACTCCAAGTCTTAGGTAAAAACACTTCTGCTTATAGAAGGTCCATGACCTATGAAAGTCAGAAAATATATATTCATACTTAGATGACTAGCACTCTCCCACAAATTTGTTATTTTATTACAAAAATGCTTCTCAGGTTTTTCTTGAATTGCACTGTGCAATTTCAAAATTCTTTTTTTCTTATTTATTTTTGCAGTGATTTATTTTTTCTAAATTCTGAAGAATAATACTACTTCAAACTTTTTTGTATTATGAATTTATTTTATGTGAATTCTTTCTTATACATTCCCTCTCTATTTGCTTTAGATGCTTTTCCTCCAGAGGGTTTTAAGATAAGAACCCCCGATTAAAAACTCACTATGTTCCATGTACTACGCCTTTGATTTTCACCTCTTAGGTTCATCAATGACATCATTGATCCATGCATTTGAATTGGGAATTGGATTGGGAAGCTGCTAGCCTTGTGAATGTCCTGTTCTATTCAGTTTGTTGTCATGCTCTTCACATAGCTTTGAGGTTTCTGGTGTATCCATGAGCTCATATACCACTTCTATCTGTCTAGTCCTGGTTTGTATTGCTAGCAAACTTCCCTCTCATTTGGACTATTGTGATTCTCTCCTAATTGGTCTAGTTAGCCTTCAGTAACTCCTCCACAAACTCATCTTTGCGAAGTTGCCAAAGTAATCTTTCTAATGTACAGCTCTGACTGTGTAACCTTCCTGCTAAAAGCCCTTCACTTGCTGCCTGTTGTTTGTTGGATAGAACTTCTTAGTTTGGTTTTCACTCAAGGTCCTCCATAACCTGGCTCCAACCCATCTTGCTAGACTTAGTCCCTATTACTCATTTCAATTTGCCATACTTCAGTATAGTTGAACGAACATTTAACTTCCTGTGTATGCCAGGTACTTTGCTAGGTGCAGGGGATATTGTTCATTCTTTTTTCTCAAAGAGAACCAATGACATCAGGAGGGTGATGTTTTGACTTGCAAGTGAATTGGATTTAAGTGAGGCAGAGCTGGGCAAAGTCATCAGCCTCACCGTCTCCTCCAGAGTCATTGGAGTCCAGTGGTCAGGCTTTCTAGGGATACGAATAAAATTCACCTCCTGTGAAGAGTTTGCATTCCACCACTCCCCTTTCTGTACTCTGTGTTTCAGTCAAATCTTGTTACTTGACTGTTTGGTTTTATGCTTGCTGTTCCCCGTACTTGAAGTGGTTTTTCTCCACATCTTTATTAAAAATTTACTTTTCCTTTAAGATATAGTTTAGCTTTTGCCTCCTCCACAAAAGCTTTGATGAAAGCACAGTGCTTTGCATATGTTAAGTGCTTCATATTTGTCGAGTTGGACAGAATTGATAGGTACTATAAGGAATAAAGATGCATAAGACAAGGTCCTTGTCCTCTGGAAGGTCTAGTCTAATAACGAAGCTAGTCATGGGAACAAATAAGAACAATATAAGATAGAGAAGGAAAGGTGTAAACAACAAACTTGGAGAGCTGTCACTTCTGAAAAGAAAACTCAGAGGCATCATTGGAACGGGATCTTAAAGGAAGAGGAGCATTTTCAATAGATGGAGATAGTTGGGGGAAGGAGTTTTAATTAGTATTATTATGATTATGATTTGGAGATTTGGAGTAGTCCATAAGAAGTAAGATGTTGTAGAGGGAAGACATTATTTTCTTAGTCCTCTAATATTGTTATGTAGTCCTCTTTTGCCATCACGGCTTACATGATTCCAAAGACAACGATTTTAACATGGCCAGCTTTGTTTGTCAGGTGCATTCTTGATTGCTAAGACAGAATCCAGTTCACTTGTTCTGTTCTGATTTAAGTGAAATCGTTCACAAGTAAGCCCAAGAATGACTGTCATCTGTTTAAAAGGGCTAACATGAGAAAACAGAATTGTTTGCACTAAATTTGATTGCTCTATGGATTCTGTGCATAGGAATCCATCTTAGAAATAATTCCTTCTTGGACATTGCACCATTTTGTAGACTAACAGAAGACATATTCATGTTCTCTCTCTCTCTCTCTCTCTCTCTCTCTCTCTCTCTCTGTCTCTCTCTCTGTCTCTCTCTCTCTCCCCCCCTCATTTTTTGGATACTAGTGCCAAATGTCATCCTGTAAGATGAGGGTAGAGTCCAATTAAAGTACAGTTGTAAATGTGAAACATACACCATCATGGTGCTTTGTGGGAAAGAGAAAAGGATTCAATACCTTAGAAATGGCAGGGCTCTATGTGTATAGTTCAGACAGAATGCAGTTAGAATTCCCTCTGGAGAGGGAGAGAGTAGGAAAACACATCTGCTTGTGATAGAATGGATATAGTGTTTCATCAAATTCAGGTAGCATGAGATGAATTCAATTCACAAAATATAACAGGACAGCATGACAAGGTAGCTTTTAATCCTATTACATGTGAGGGAGGTACGAGCCAAACTGGAGGTTATAGCAATTACTGAGAGTTTTGATTTACAGAGAGGGTGACAAAAAAGTCATAAAGTCAATTCCTCTCTCCACTGGCTGCCAACTACCCTTAGTCTCAATGTGTCAGTGGATGAAGAAGAGATGGCAGAAGGTTTTAAGTCTGAGCAGCCCATCTAGGACAAAGAGTGAGAGGCCCAGAGAAGAGCATAAGATTTTAATTCAATTTAACAATTTTTTTTTTGGTTTGTGCAGGTCTGATTAGTAAACAATGCAGTCTTTGTGATGGGGCTCCTCTTCATAAGGAAATTTCCTTGAATTAATCAATACAATCATAGACTCTCAGTCTTAGAGATTACATTAATTTAAATCCAACCAAGAAACATTTATTGTCTGCTATGCTGAGTTCTCTATGAGGTACTGGCAGAGACATAAAGTTGCAATAAAACACAATTCCTAACCTCATGGAGCATTTAGTCTAGTTGAAGATGGTGGACAAAGGGGGAGAGGAAGGGGACAGAGAATGGCATATAAACAGATAGCTGGCATGAATAAGAATAAAAGTATATTAGAGAAGGCTAAGGATGAAAAAGTCATTCATGTTTGAGAATATCAAGGAAGAATTTCTAGAAGTGCTAACCAATTGAAATAGTGGATAAAATGCTACATTTGAAGACAGGTAATTCTGCCTTAGTCCCTTGTTAGCTGTGGGGTCTACGATTCAGAGGATCTTAAATCTAGAGTGGGAAAGGATCTCAGAGGTTATCTTAGTTCAATACACTCATTTGGCAGAAGAAACTGAAATCCAGAGAGGTCGTGACATTTGACCAAGTACAATTTGGGTCCTTTGATTCCAGAGCCAGTGTTTTTGAGCTCCAAATCATAGATTCACAGTTGGAAGGGATCTTAGAGGCCATTTGGTCTAACCTTTTTAATTTTGAAAATAGAGGTCCAGATATTTTCACATGGTTACACAGGTTACAAATAGCAGAGCTGGGATCCAAATCTAGGTTTCTGACTCAAAATCCAAGATTCTTTTCGCTATAACACCTAATTTCCCTGGGGTTTAAAGTAAAAATCAAAATTGAACAAGTAAAGACAAGTCAGGAAGAGGGGAAAAGCATTGAGAAAGGTATTGTTTTAAGAATGTAGACTCCATTTTCAGAGAACAAAGAATTATCCAGTGTGTCTGGAGTATAGACTATTGGAGGGAAAAATAAGCCAAAGCAACAAAGCTAGGATAGGGCCAGATTTCTGAGGGCCATCAATGCCTCACAATGGATTGTAAATTTTAATCAAACACCAATGGAACCACTAGTGATTTGGGGCCATGAATTTTACATTCTCATTTTAAGAAGGTTATACCATAGCAACAATTTTTGCTTTGTTCAGCTTCTCTATAATAGACTTGTTTGTAAAATAGGCTGTTAATTCCAAGTGATGTGGTTGATCGTATTTTACTGGCATTATCCAATTTTAAGCAGGAATACTGAGGAGCTGATTTTTGAAACTCATTCTTTCTTGGTGATTTTTCCTGATATCCTACAGTTCTTGTCATCAGAGAAAATACTTAAGGCTCAAAGGATGGCTTAAAAAAAACAACTCGGGATGGCTAGGTGGCTCTGTGAATAGACCACTGGCCCTGGATGAGGAGGGCCTGAGTTCAAATTCGGCCTCAGACACTTAACACAAAAAACTAGCCCCATGACCTTGGGCACGTCACTTAACCCCAATTACACTGCCTTCCTCCTCCAAAAAAGCCAAAAATAAAAAACAACTTTGATCTCCCCTCACAACAAGCTAAAATGTTGAAGTTTGCTGATGATCATCTGTATTCAAATTCCTCCCGGGATTTTCCTCAATTTCTTGAACTGAAACTACCCTATACTGCTCTAGAGGTCTGGACTTGAAAATGAGCTCTCCATTCTTTGCACTTTTGAATAGAGGGAAAAAAGACAAAAAAGAAAAAAAAAGAAAAGAAAAACGTTCAGACCAAGGATTCTGGAATGATCCTGTTTGTTACTTTGCTAATTCATACAACCTTCTTGGCTGTTTTCTAGGATGGAAATGGTGACTCAAGGTTGTCAATATAAAGGAAATAACTGCTTTAAACAATGCTTTAACTCTTATGAACAACAGTTCCTCTGGAATTTTCTGGTGGGAAAATAATTCTATCATCATCTCCCCAAACAGAGGAGACTCTCCTAGGCCCATGGGCCATCCTGACCACTCCCACTCTGACAAACTGCCTTGCTGCTAATTCCTTTTAAATACATGGCTACAAAGTGTGGATTGGCCTGAATAGGCTAATGGGGATGCAAGAACCTCTTCTGGAATCCCTTATGGTTTTTCCAAAAAGAAACCTCAAAGACATTGAATTGTTGAATTCAAATGAGTCATGGTTTGAATGATTTAAACATTTCCCCCCATAGGCAGAAGGTATCTGAGTAATGTAGGTTGGCAAATGGAGCTTTAAAAGTTGGTAAAATTGAGCTTTGAGTGATTTTGCTATTCACATGCCCATAGGCCATATAGTGGAAGGGAAGGCAAAAGGCTCTTTGAAAGGCGGTCTTATTTCCTCCTAGGAAATACTGGTCCCTTCTTCCTCTTGTGTCTTTCTAGCCACATTTTTTTTTAAGACAAAGTAAAACAGGAGAGAGGCAGCTGGGTAGCACCATGGGTAGAATGTTAGGTTTAGAGTCAAAAAGACTCATCTTCAATTACTAAATACATATATACATATACACACACATATTTATGTATGTATGTATAAACATGTACTTTCCCTAACAGATTCTACTCCTAATCTGAGCTTTTTAATTTGTGTGTATCTCTTATTTCCTATCTCTCCTGACTCTTCTATTTACTTCTACCTGGACCTTGACCTCCTATTACTTAACCTACCCCCACCTCCAAAGCTTCCTCTCTCATCCTCACATTCCCATAAATCTAAACACTCTTTTATATGCCCCTATAATGGTAATAGGATATGAGATCTTTCCTGCCCATTAATAGGCCTCAGGAGGAGTCTATTAACGGAAGCTTGCTTAGGGGAGGCTTGCTTGTTGGAAGGCTTTCACATCTTTTATTAATTTCTAATTAGTCACTGAGTCATGAAGGTTGTGATACCTTCTGGCTCTGAGAAGTATGTATATATATGTATATATATATACTCTGAATTGGTATTTTGCCTTGGGGCCTTGTTTATGAGAAAGATCTTGTGATTCCCTTGTCAAGCTCCCTGACTGCTCAGACGTAAAGGCTCTCTCATTGCAGGGATTTATGTAAAGTATATAGTTGATTCAGACACTCAGAGCCTTGTCTGTGGGTCTTTATTTCTCTGTTCGTATTTTCTCTTGATTTGAGGGTGCTGACCTTCCCCTGAACTAGTGAATGTAATTTAAAAAGATTGCTGACCCCTTAAACAGCTATCTTTCCTAGTAAAGCAGATCTAAGAACCTGTGCTAGCAGCCATCCTGGGTACATCAGTCTAGTTTCTACAGCCCCTTTAACCTATTCACTTACCCTCTCCTCTAAACATCCCTCCCTCATCCCCCCCCCCCCATTCCCTTAGCATTTTAGTTCTTTCTAAATTTAGAAGACTTTCA
>JAQQSV010013174.1:0-12591 GCA_028646515.1 Pseudochirops corinnae | reverse complement strand
AGGGGAGAAAATCTGAAACTCAAGTGATTGTGGAACTGAATCTTGTAAATTAAAAGTAAATGAGCAAATAAATAAATAAATAAATAAATAAATTTTAAAAAAAAGGATTACCTTTTTTTAAGACTAAATTTTATTTTATTTTCATGAAGATCTTCCTTCTCTCCCTCCCACCATTCCCACCCCACTGAGAAAGCAAGGGAAACAACACCCTTATTACAAACTTGTATAATCAAGCAAAAAAAAAAGTCTCCCTTTGACTATATATATATATATATATATATACATACATACATATGTCAAATGTACCTCAATCTGCACTTTGAGTCTATCACCTTTTTAACTGAAAATGGGTAGCATGTTTCATCATGAGTCTTCTGGAATTGTGATGTGTTATTATATTGATCAGAAGGCCCAAGTCTTTCAAAGTAATTTGTCTTTACAAAATTTTTGTTACTGTATAAATTGTTCTCCTCCTTGAACTCACTTCACTCTGCAACACAGCACACAATTCTTTCCAGGTTTTTCTGAAATGTCATCATTTCTCTTGGAGCAATAATATTCTATCCCATTCATATAGCATAATTCATTCATCCACACTTTAACTGATGGGCACCTTCTTAGTTTGCAGTTCTTTATTGTGACAAAAAGAGCTATGAATCTGAAATTTTCTTAGAAATCTAGTCAGGTATTTTGGTGAAGCATGTTAAAGAATTTGGGCATTATGTTAATAAGGATAAATTACTTAAGTGGACTAATCTGGACTTATGAGCTAGTGGCATTTGAGAAGAAATTTTGCCTTATTAGACAGACAATGGGCATAGAAGGAAGATGGAATCTAACTTAATGAATGTAATACCCTTTGTTTAGACCCTGGAGGTATGCATAAAGACTCTATTACCAGTTCAGTGACTCAGAGGATAAAGTACAAGGTCTCCAGTCTGGAAAACTTCAATTTAACTTGGGCTTCATACACTTACTAGATGTGTGACTCTGGCCAAGTAACATAAGTTCTTTTTGACTCATTTCTCAACTGTAAAATAGCAAAGTATGAAACTTATAACAGTATCAACCTCCCACAGTTGCTGTAATGAGCAAATGAGATAAATGTAAAGCACTTAGCACAGTGTCTGGCACATAGTAAGTGATTAATTTTGCTTGTTTCATTCTTTTATTTCCATCCACTTACTTCTATACATTTTACTGTATTACAAGGGCACAGAGAGGCTTTTACAAGTGATGTCCCCCAATAAACCCCCATAAGTGAAAACATCTTCACCATCCCACAATTGACAGAAAGATGTAGAGAATACAAGATCTTTCTTAACTTATTACCTGTTGAATCTTTAAAAGGAAACAAAACAGGAATATTTGATTCAGTAGATCACAACATTGCCTTTCCAGAACAGGGTCTGTCTCCCCAGAATATCTCAAAATTCTACATGATTGTTAGGAAGTTAAAGCAATAGAGATTCCCTCTGTTCCATAGGGCCCTTCTGTTGTCCCATGTATCTGGCAAGACATAAAACAAAGGGAAGTATGTTCTCAAAGATATCAACAACTTGGCAGAAAAAGGAGCTGGTTCAGAGCCTGTGACCCTAACACTGGTGAAGTTGCCCAGAAACTCCTTGCGGATGAAGTTTGGTTCTTAAGCCCCAGAATTCTGGAGAGACTCCACATGAGACTCCACTGAGTCTACAGATTTAGGCCTAACCATCAACACCAAAACAAACCAGAACAAAACAAACCAAAGCCAAAACCTAGTGTGTGGAAAACACTTAATGATTCAGACCATAATATGCAGTTAAAGATGGTCGACAAACTACAGAATATATTCATCAGGGCTTTTGTATGTGTGGTTGTTGAGTGTGTGATGAAGCAAACCCATACATATAATGCAAATAATGTATGCCCATTTTTGTACTCTGCACGCTGAAGACAGACAAGGGGTTTGGATCAGAAAGGAAAAGGGGATAGAGACCCGGCTACAACCAAAGTGCTGTCGAAATCTTATTGGAGGAGATAGACATGAATGCCACAGGACTGGCAGGGCTGACTTCAGTTTTATCTCTATCTTCGGAAGGAATGTCCTGCTGGATAAGGTCCAGATCCTTTGGAGTGCATGAGGATAAACGCTATCTCAATGTCAGTAGCTTCCAGAATAAAAATTCCTAGGACGTGCGTGTAAGCAGGGGCATTTTCCTGTTCATCTACCAAAGGGGCAGCCCCCTAAGGCCCTCCGTTGACGTTCAATTAAAGTGAAGCGGAGAAGTGAGGTGAAAATTTTAGTACAAATCCCAGCAACCAAGTATATCTCGCGAGGACAGAGACGAAGGACTGCCGGCACTCCCAGGCTGGGGAATATGTCCAGAAGCCCCAAAAGAGACGTTCAGAAAGGAACATAGCAGACGGCGGTGAAACGTGTTGAAAAACATCCAGTTGCGTTGTCCGGGAATCGAACCCGGGTCAACTGCTTAGAAGGCGGCTATGCTCACCACTATACTACCAACGCAGATACGCGAAAGTATCTTCTCTGCTACATCCAGATCGCTAGCTGCTTCCCACTGATCTTCGCTCTGGGGCCAACACAAGATCCCTGCCCGCAGCTGTACTCGCTAGCCTCCTAGCTCGCTCTACGCACTAGCCGAGGCCAGGCCAGATCTCTCGCTTCCTTGGCATCCGCCCTCCTGGACCCAAACCTTCAACCGGCACATGTCACCTGCCACTTCTGCCAGAGACACCTCCTCTCTACTGTTCCTCACGTTTACCCAACAGTGTTCTCCTCTGTTGCCGCCTCAACTCCCGGTCACCGAAGTCTTTTCAAGCGCAAAAGGCACCTTTTTGGCACCAGACGACTCAGTGTCACCTGAACCACTCCCCCCTAAGTCCTTATCAAACTCAAGCTTATCCCTTTGCACCCTTCTCGACTCCGGGTTGCCCAAGAGCCGGCCCTCCCCTACCCCAGGCTCTCAAGGGACTCTGTCACAGGTCTAGTAACCCAATGACTGCTTTATTCCCCTCTTGCCCAGTCTAGCTTCCTTTTCGGTCTGGAGGTCAGCTACTGGGCAAGAGCGGAACGAAGCAGCCACTCTGCTACTAGACCTGAGCGACAGAGACCCTTGGGCGCCTAGCGTAGGGGAGAGCCGGCTCTTGGGAAACCTGGAGGGTGCAGAGGGTGTGGAGAGTGCAAAAGAGCAGGCTTGCTTTTAGAAAGGACGTAGAGGGGAGTGTTTCAGGTGACTCTGAGCCACCGCACTTGGAAATGCCGGTGGCTCAGAGCGGTGGCTGCAGTAGCAGATACTCCCCGTCGGAGAAATCGAACCCCGCCCTCCCGCGTGACAGGAGGGGATACTGACCACTATACTAAAGGGGAAACTGTCGCACGCCCCTGCCTTGCCTGCTAACTTGGCCCTAAACACACATGACTGGCAAAACACAAAGGCTGTTTCCTCCTTCCCAACTCTGCTGCCTGACTATTCAAACCACTCTGGATCTCTCCGTGCACCCTCCACAGTCATCGTACCTTTCATTCCTTGTTCTCCAGGACGTCTATTCTTTCCCAGAATTAAAAAGAATGACTTCTAAAAGCCGAAATTCTGCAACTTAGCACGTGCATTACTGCGTCTGTGTTTGTGAGACCTTTTTGAAATTCTCCAGAGGCCAATAGACAGAAAACGAAATCCAATAAATTTCCAACGAAACTAATGGCACTGAAACAGAATTATCAATAAACTTTAAAGAACTGAGCCACGTTCAGGGACATTAGGGTAAAACTTCTGTCCTTTTAGGATGAAGGTTGGCCGATATTATTGATCAAGTGGGAGTCGCTGGGGGAGGTAAAAGGGCGGACAGGAGAGAATTCCACCGGAGGAGGAGGGGATCGAAGGCGACTGGTGGGGAGATATGTTTGGGAAAGAGTGGTGTTGCCAGGGAGGTTGGTGGGTAATGGTCCGGTGGGTGGTAGGGGGAGAAAGGCGAGCAGCTGATTGCTCAGTTACCACTTTGGCTGCTCCTTTGAGTAGGTCCCTTCCCTCCTGGACAATCTTCACTTTCGCTGCAAATCCGGTCCCAGTCCCATGGCATTCCCCTTCTTACTCGCCAGTCCCCTACTCTTTTTGGAATGATCTCCCCCAGCACACGCTCTACAAGTGGAAATCTTTTCATAGCCTCTAGGCCCCTCTGCATCTAAGCTTTGCCTCACAGGTCTCAAAGTTGACCTGACCCTTGCACACCCATTCCCCGTTGGACTCTGGTTCTGGCTAGATCGGCTCCTCCGTTAAAGGCCCTCCAGCTTTGGGACCAAGATTCCTGGAAAAGTCCCGAGGATTTTAGACGCTGCGTGAGAGCAGGCTTCCAGTTTTTCGTTCTCTGATTCGTCCCCTCCGCTTCATCCCCAGCTCCAGTGCTGTGGGAACCCATTGCTTGACTCCCATAAAAGCGCCGAGGACCAGCTTTTTGGAAAAAGGACAGCCCTAGAAAGAATGGCCTCGGGGATGAACTGCGTGTGTTCCCCAAAGAGTCAGGGGGCAGAGTGGTCGGATCGCAGTTGGAGGTCAGAACAGCGGCGATTCGATGAATCGGAGGTGCAGGAGGGTCAGGTGAGGGTATTTTGTTGTGGTGCGTGTCTTTGGGCCCAGTGGGAGGGTGTTTGTGCTGGAATGGAGAGGCGGACGGGAAGGCGCGCAGTGTGTATGGAAGGATGGTTCGGGACTTGTGGATTTTCTTAGTGCTGATGCCAGAGGGAGTGGTTAGAACAGATGAAAGGTGGTGGGTGAGATGAACTGGGAAGTCTGAGGCTATGGTCTTGTTGCTACTTTTATCTTCAGAGGGAAGGGAGGGGGTTACTTTGGCGTCGAGTCAGGATGGCCGAGCGATCTAAGGCGCTGCTTTCAGGTCGCAGTCTCCCCTGGGGGCGTGGGTTCGAGTCCCACTCCTGACAAGTCTCTTTTTTGCCTCCTACGGTCCCGCATCTGCCTTAGCGCTACTCGAGGAAGTGGGAGCGACTTCCCCAGGGGGACACTGGTCCCGTCTCTCCAACACGCTTGCCCACGTAGGCCAAGCCTCCACGTGCGTGTGTATGAATGAAGGGCGTGTGGAGGAGCCGTGGCCCAACTGAGGAGTAAGCTGGAGTTTTGTCAGAAGGTAGGTAAATTGGAAGAGAAACGGACACATGGAAGACCGGCCTTTTGAAACTCCCCAGCAATATGTTCAGATAATTAGGGTCAGGAAGAGGAAACGGGGAAAGGAGGAAAGTTTAGAACACCGGGCCTAGCTGACCAGATAGCTCAACCTGTCCACAAACATCGGAGACATGACCGGATAAGAGTAAGAAGTTGTTGCATGGGTGGTTCAGTGGTAGACTTCTCGCCTGCCACGCGGGAGGCCCGGGTTCGATTCCCGGCCCATGCAGAGCTACTGTTCTTTTAGCACAAGTGCCTTCTGGAGGTGTGGTGAAGCAGCCCCTCTCCAACTTTCACGTCTCTAGCAAGGAGCGCATTTCCAGTTGACAACCAACACAATACCCCCCACCTTCTGCTCACTAGTCACGCTCCTACCTTGCGGAGAGGCCAGAGAAGCCCTTGGCTGTCGCGTAGGGGAGAAGCCTCCTTCCTTGGCTCCTACAGGACCAGGCTTCTGGCTATAAAAAAAAACTCCGTTCTGCCTCACCTTCCACGTCCGCGCCCCTGTCCCTCAACCTGCCGTTATCCTTTCATTGCCGGCACCAGTTTGCCAGGCTGACATTTTGGAAGGACTGAACCGACACATGGGATTGGCGCTGCTTCGCTCTGGTTTTCCTTACACACTTGGGACTTGGAGAGACTTTCAGGGGAAATGAAGCAGTTCTCTGGTTTCTACTACGGTCTCGCTCTGTCTGATCACGAAATGAAGACCAAATTTGACCACCGACATTCACCCCCTTTAACTCAACTCACTGGCCTTCATAGGCCTATCCTCCACGTGCATGCGGTTCAGATGAAGGGTGAGTGGAGGAACTGTGGCCAGTCTGAGGACCAAACTGTAGTTTTGCTAGGTTAGGTTGAAAGAGAAATGTGCACTTGGCTAACTATAGATAGTTAAATCATAAGACTTTGCCGGAGGAAGTAGTGTAGCAGCAGTAGGAGGAAAAGAAGAAAGAAGAGGAGGGGAAGGAGGAGCAGCAGGAGGAGTAAGAAGAGGTTGCCTTTCGTTTTCGAGGAGGACCATGACATCAGGGCAATGATGACATGACTTGCAGTGGACTTTGATTTGAGTGAGGGAGGGCTGTGCAAGGTTATCAGCTTCACTTTCTCCTCCAGAACCATCTGGATCCAGTGACTTGATTTCATCAGGATGATTGGAGATGACCCAGGATACAATGGGAAACCTTGGCCCTTTTAGACTAAGGCCTTTTCAGGTACTCACCTAAGAGTGAGGTGATGCCCATTCAATGACTAGGCCTTTTTAAGAAGCGATTCAAGGGATGGCCCCTTTAATTAGAAAAAGAGAAAATGTGAAAAAAAATCAAGCTAGGAGGAGCAGACCCTCAACATTCCTGTTCCAAAGAGAAACGGTTACCACTGACAGTCACTCTAAGCCAGGAGGGCCCAAAATACAGCCCTTAAGTGGAGCTTGGGCAGGAACCTATTGTAGTCCAATCTATAAGCGTCAGAGTGAACTGAGTTTAAGATTTTGTGAAAGAAGAAAGAAGGGAAGGAAGGATGGAATTTAGCCAGTAAACCCCAAGTTAAGTGGGCAGTTTCTGGCCATCAAATTTACCTTCCTTTGGAGAGAAGGAGAGGGAGAGTCCCCATTCAAGCAGCTCAGTCTATTTATAGGTTGGGTTTGTTCTTGGTTTCTGAAGAGGACCATGGCATCAGGGAAGAAGAGGAAGAAAAGGAGAATGGAACAGTGAGTAGGAGGAAGAGGAAGAAGAAAAACAAGAAGGAAGTTTAGGAGGGAGGCAGTCAAGTAAACCGAGAAGGAAGGCAAAAGTTGTAGGTTAGAATGAGCACGTGTGTGAAATTCTGGCACGGTCTGCCAGAAGTCTCTGTGTGTC
Source organism: Pseudochirops corinnae (assembly GCA_028646515.1). Lineage (NCBI taxonomy): Eukaryota > Metazoa > Chordata > Mammalia > Diprotodontia > Pseudocheiridae > Pseudochirops > Pseudochirops corinnae. The sequence continues at coordinate 5,558 of JAQQSV010013174.1, read as the reverse complement.
CACAGGGATCAGAGACATAACTGAAAGATATATAGTGCGGTTTGATTTCGGGCCTATGCATAGCAGGATTTTAGTATAAGTTCTGTCCGGAAGTGTCTGGCTGCCCTTGCCGACGTTTTGGACAGCTCCCCGAAGGGCTCTTGCATCTCCAGGAAGCAGTGCCTTTCCCGGTCACGAGCATCATGCCTGTCTTCTCTTGACTGCCCCGACAAGCCCACTAGCCGCCTTTTAACTTGCGGAGGCCAGAGAAGCCCTTGGCTCTTCGCCTCAGGGACAACAAGGAAAGTTCTCCTTCAGGACGCGTAAAGGACAAAGTCTAGGCCAAACGTTCGTTGTTGACCACTGTTCTGCTTCGCCTTCCACGCTGGGTTCCTGCCCTTGGCATCCACCTTGTATTGTCAGCCTTTCCATTTGGATGGAAAGAATGCTGGAGACCTGTGCTGCTCTACCATACATATTGTCCTTTCCTTTCTTACTCGGGAGTTGGCGAGGTGGCCAGGGTAAATGAAGTCCGCGCAGTGATTATCTCCTGAAGGATGGCGTAAAACAACATTCCCTGACCGGGAATCGAACCCGGGCCACGGCAGTGAGGGCTCACCGCCGAATCCTAACCACTAGACCATCAGGGAACACATAACCTATCTCTCTGTCTCTCTGTCTCTCTCTGTCTCTGTCTCTCTCTGTCTCTCGAGTTCAGTATAGCACTGGCCTTCTGCATCAGTCTCATATTTTCTTCAGGCACCTATTGGTCCTACATCTAGCCTCTGCTCTGGACTACTCTCACTTGCAGTTCCATTGTCACTACCAACTACGCCCGACCTATACCGTTGCTTCTCTCCTACACTCTAGTCATTTCTCTAAATGCTACCACCCTCTGTCTCGCAAGAACTATGAATCTACACAGAATTTAAATCCCAAACTTCTACCTACCTTATCTTTCCCAGAACTCCTCATTCCACACCTTGATACCTGATACTCTTCCACCTTTTATTCACAGGGTCTCTTCAACTTCCCCTTTGTTCCTGTGACACGCTTTTCTCTCTCTTCAGCATTTTTGTGGATACCTCCATGCCTTTGCACAGCCCCTTCCTTTGGCTAAGCAACTATCCATTTGGTTATGGTCTGGCTACCGGATTCTTTACTTTTCTAGTCAGTATCAGCTGCTCCAGCCTGCCAAGACTAACTCAGGAAGAGCTTGGTTGATCCTGAGTCCGGGAAGGAGGGAGTCTCATTCTCCTAGATGTATTGGAGAGGGCTTCTTCAACTCCTTCAAATTGTTTCACTTGTCTTCCTTCTGGTGAGCCTGCAACTACAAATATAAACGGGGCGGCGGGGTGGTGTAAGGGTTAGGATGCGAAGCTTAGACAAAACCCAGTGTCCTGTCCCATTTTACAAACCCTCAGGACTGAAGACCAGCCTCCCTTCAAGTATCATCCACAAGAAGAAGACTTAGTTTTTCTCTTTTTTAAAAGTTTTATTTTCTTTTTAAAAATGTTATCTTATTTTCCCCAATTACGTGTAAATATAATTTTTAACATTCTTTCTTTAAAATGATGACTTCCAAATTGTCTCCGTCTCTTCCTTCGCCTCTCCTTGAGAAGACATGCAGTTTGACATAGATTATAGATATGCAGTTGTTCAAAAACATATTTCTGTATTCGCCATGTTGCAAGAGAAAACACAGACCGAAACAAAACAAAAACTAAACCGAAGGGAAAAAAAGAAAGTTTTTTTAAAAAGTATATTTCTATTTGCATTCAGACTCCATCAATTCTTTCTCTGGAGGTGGATAGCATTTTTCATCCTAAGTCCTTTGGCATTGTCTCAGATCATTGTATTGCTGAGAATATTTAAATTATTCACAGTTGATCGCTGCACAATATTGCTATTACTGTGTACAGTATTATCCCAATTCTGCCCACTTCACACTGCATCAATTCATGTAAATCTTTCCAGGTTTTTCTGAAAGGATCTTGCTTGTCATTTCTTGTAGCACAATAGTATTTCATCATAATCATACACCACGAATTGTTCAACCATTTCCCAATTGATGGGGATCCCCTCAATTTCCAATTCTTTGCCACCACAAAAAGAGCTGCTATTAATATTTTATTTTATACGTATATTTTAATATTGATATTAGAAGATCCTTTTCCTTTAAAGAAAATCTCTTTGGAATAGAAAATCTCTTTGGAATACAGGCCTAGTAGTGATATTACCAGATCAAAGGGTATGAACAGTTTTTTATCCCTTTGGACATAATTACAAATTGCTCTATAGAATAGTTGGATCATTTTATAACTCCACCAACAGAACATTAGCCTCCCAATTTTTCCATATCTCCAATATTTTTCATTTTCTTTTTCTGTCATCTTAGCTAATCTAAGAGATGAGGTGGTACCTCAGAGTTGTTTTAATTTGCACTTATCTGATTACTAGTGATTTAGAGCATTTTTTTCATATGGCTATATATAGCTTTGATTTCTTTGTCTGCAAACTGCCTGTTCATATCTTTTGACCATTTATCAATTGGTGAATGTCTCTTATTCCTTGTCTTTATTCCTTATTCTTATATTTCTACATATTTGAGAAATGAGACCTTTATCAAAACAACTTGCTATAAATTTTTTTTTCCTTTAAATCTTGGCTGCACTGTTTGTGCAAAACTTTTAAAATTTAATTTAATGTAATAAAAATTATCCATTTTACATCCTGTAATTCTCTTGTTCTTGTTTGTTCATAAATTCTTCCCTTATCCATAGATCTGACAGGTAAAATATTCCATGCTCCCCTAGTTTGCTTATGATATTACCATTTATCCTAAATCATGTGTCCATTTTGACCTTATCTTGGTGTACAGTGAGCTGTTGGTCTATATCTATACCTAGTTTCCAAGGGGCAGTTAGGTGGTACAGTGCATAAAGTGGAAGGCATGGAGTGGGGAAGATGAGTTCAAATTTAGCCTCAGGCACCTACCAGCTCTGTGACCCTGGGCAAGTAACTTAATCCTGTTTGCCTCAGTTATCTCATCTGTAAAAAGAACTGGAGAAGAAAATGGCAAACTACTCTTGTATCTTTGCCAAGAAAACCCCAATAGGGGTCATGAAAAGTTGAACAAGTTGAAAAATGACTAAACAAGCGAGTTCTTGTCCCCAAAGCTCAGATAGATCTTTGTGTTTTTCAAACACTAGGTTACTTTGGTCACTTACTACTGTGCATCGTAAACCTTATCTATTCTACTGATCCACTGCTTTATTTCTTAGCCAGTACCATCTTCCTTCACATTTTTTTTCTTTGATTTCGTTGATATTCTTGAACTTTTGCTCTTTCACATTAATTTTGTTATTTTTTCCTAGCTCTATAAAATAATTTTTGGTAGTTTGATTTGTATGGCACTGAATAAGTAAATTACTTGAGGTAGAATTGTAATTTTTATTATGTTGACTCAACCTACCCGTGAGCAATGAATATTTTTCTAATTGTTTAGATCTGACTTTGTAAGTGTTTTGTGTTCAAAGTGTTTTGTAATTGTGTTCATATAGTTCCTGGGTTTTTCTTGGCAGGCAGACTTTCAAGAATTTGATATTGTCTATTGTTTTTTTAAAATACAGCTATCTGTCTCTTGGGCTGGACTTAGTATGTAGAAATGCTGATGATTTATGTGGGTTTCATTTATATCCTGCAATTTTGCTGAAATTGTTAATTATTTAAACTAGGTTTTTTTTGTTGTTTTTCTAGGATTCTTTAAGTATACCCTTATTTCATCTGCAGAGAGTGATATTTTTCTTTCCTCATTGCCTGTTCTAATTCCTTCTATTTCTTTTTCTTCTTTTATTGCTATTGCTAGCATTTCTAGTACATTATTGAATAGTAATGGTGATAATGGGAATCTTTGCTTCACCTCTTATCTTATCAGGAAGACTTCTAGCTTATCCCAGCTACAAATAATACTTGCTGATGCTTTTAGAGAGACACTATTTAGCATTTTAAGGAAAATGCCATCTACTCCTACGCTTTCTAGTTTTTTTTTTAAATAAGAATGAGTGTTGTATTTTGTCAAAAGTTTTTTCTGCATCTATTGAGACACTCATATGATTTCTGTTGGTTTTGTTACTGATACTGTCAATTATGCTGAAAGTTTTCCTGATATTGAACCAACCGTGACTTCCTGGTATAAATCCCGTCTAGTCATAGTGTATGATCTTTGTGATATATTGATGTATTCTCCTTGCTAGTATTTTATTTAAAAATTTGCATCAATATTCATTGGGGAAATTGGTCTATAGTTTTCTTTCTCTGTGTTCTTTCTTGTTTAGGAATTGGCATCATATTTGTGTCATAAAAGGAATTTGGTAGGGCTCCTCTGCCTATTTTTCTAAATAGTTTATATAGTATTGGAATTAATTATTCTTTAAATGTTTAGTAGAAGTCACTTGTGAATCCATTTTGTCCTGGACTTAAGTTCTTTTTCTAAAATAAGATTATTTAAGAATTCTATTTTCTCTTCTGGGGCTTTGTATGTAGCTGTTTTGACTTCTCTGTATTCTTCTGATTTTTTGTCTTGACCTTCATTGTCACCAAAGTAACTTTCTATGGTCATGTTCTTTTTTCTCGTTGTCTCTGTTTGCCCATTTCCCCAACCTCTTTCTTGACTTTTAACTTTATGTGAAAGTTGTACAATGTTCTCTGGGTTCAAAGGACACTATATCAAGCTTTAGGCCTTTCTTGGTTCTATTTTCAGAGCTAGCTCTAGGTCTGTCAATTTTTGCTTCTTCCAAGGTGGTATGATTTAAGGAGAGGCGTGGTCACTGCTGTCTCCTAGACTGTGCTTGGATCTGCAGCTTCTTTTCCTCCATAGAACTGTGACTAGGATTCCTGTTTCCCTGCAGCTGCAAGGAGTCTTGTGCTCCTCCTTATCCTGCAACTGTGACCTGGATCCAGGTATGGCCAATGCAATAGATTCTTGCACCCAGTGCCAGCAAAGGAACACCTGTAATCTCCTTCTCATTAGTTCTCTGACCCCCTTACCATCTGTGGGTTGAGAGATCCAGGAGCTGCCACCACCACCAAGACCTGCTGCTGGCTTGCTGGGGAGTGGCTAGCAAAGCACTGAGCTCCATTCTCATCTGGGTCAGACAAACCTTTCCTGCTTATCTTCTAAGTTGTCTTGGGCCAAAAGATTGTTTTGCCAGACCTTTTGTTGGTTCTGTAACTCCAGAATTCATTGTCAGGTATTACTTTAAAGTTATTTGGAGGGGAATTTGAGAGAGCTCAGGTGAGTCCCCAACTTTATTATGTCATCTTTGAATCTTAGATTATCTTATACAATGTCAGGGTTCTCTTTCAGAGTACCCTAACTTGCCTGCAGGGGAGCTGATTACTTACCTCACTTAAGTAGGCACTAGCACACTTTAGAACTGTAACAGCAAGCACCCTAGCATACCTAGGGAGGCTACTAGCACAGGTTCTTAGATCTGCTTTTCTAAAGGAAAGCAACTCAAAATGGGTTAACAATCTCACTTTAATCAAACATATCATTTACCTAGTTCAGGGGGAAA